>CAUYRT010076668.1:0-15910 GCA_963574885.1 Lepilemur ruficaudatus
ACTGGAGGGTGATTCAGCTCCATGTTATTTGACCAGGAAATCAAGGAGTTCAAGAGCATCCCCTCCCTCTTCCTCCTGCCTTGGCATCATTTTACTGCTGCAGATCATGAGAATTTCAGTCATTCGGTTTCTCCTTGGCACCCTGTCACCCCTGGCCCTCTGCTCTTGGTCTTGTCTGCCCTACCCTCCACCTCCCGCCCAGCCTGAGTTGCTCCAAAGGCTATTCCCGGCCCTCTTCTCTCAATCCACACAGCCCCCTTGAGCAGTCTTGCTCACTTTTGTAGCAGCAGCTACCACCTCTCAGTGACTCTCAACAGGGCACAGGGGAGGGAGGAGAAGCCCAGGGAGTCATGTAGACAGTTGGTGGGCACGGCTTTCCAACTGGTGACACCACCATTCACCCAGTCACCCAAGGAGGAAACGTGAGGGCATCCTGGATGGTCACCTCTCCGTCCTTCCAACATTTGATCGATCTCTAGGTCCCGGAAATCTCTACCTCCTGAGTATCTTCCCAATTTCCCTCCTCCTGTCCATTCTTCCTCCACCTCCCCGATTCAGGTCCTGATCACACTGGGGTAGCTGCACTGTAGTGAGTCCCCTTCCTCTGGGAACTGCTCTTCTCAGCATGGCCCTGAAAGTCAGCAGAGAAAGGAATTCCTCCCTCCCTGATTCCTGGGAAGCAAGGAAGGCTCTGGTCAGATGATCGCAGTCATGCAGCGTAATTGAAAGACTGAAGACAAGGAGATCTGGGGAGAGCTATGTGGCTGGACCTCTTTGGGTGAGCCCAGACACTGAAAATGGTCAAATGTCGTGAACATGTTTGCCTGAAAGACCCCTGCAGAAGAGATTCTTCACAACTCATAGACACGGTGACCACTGGGCTGACAAGGGCCCATGCAACAAAGCAGCCAGAGAAACAAGAGTCAAGGCCATGCATGGGTGAAACAGTGAGGACTTCCCTTCACCACGGTCAGCACAGCTCCACCACTGCCCAACGAGCCAGCACCCATGACAACCCTGAGCTCCTCATGCAGTACCAGACTTCAAGGCAACCGGCCAGTTCTCTGGTGGCAGGTAAGTTGTGGGGACAGAGAGTTGCCCTCACTAGACTAAGCACTTATTCACGAAATTGGGTTTGCATTCCCTGTCATGTCCCTGCCAACACCACCATCCATGGACTCGTGGAATGTCTTCTAGATGGTCATAGCATCCTAGACCAGGCTATCTCCAACCAAGAAGCTCTTCCCAGCAAAAGAAGTAAGGCAGTAAATGTAATGTGGACCCTTGAACAGAAAACTGTCATTTCCCTAGTGGAAAAGCTAGGGAAATCCAAATAAAGTCTGGAATTTAGTTAATAGTATTGTACCAATGTCAATTTCTTAATTTTCATAAAAGTATCATGGTTATGTAAGATGTTAGCATTAGAGAAATCTGGGTGAAGAGTATATGGGAACTCTCTGTACTATCTTTGCAACTCTTTGGTAAGTTTTCTTCTTCTTCTTTTTTTTTTTGGTAGAGATGAGGTCTTGCTACATTGCCCAGCCTGGTCTTGAACTCCTGGATTTAAGCAATCCTCCCACCTTGGCCTTCCAAAGTGCTGGGATCATAGGCATGATGGGATCACAGGCATGAGCTACCATGCCGAGCCCTTAAATCATTTCACAATAAAACTGCTGGGGAAAAAAAAAAGAAGAAGTAAGGCTAGGGGCTAATGTCAGCAGGATTTGCTGATCTCACCATATGTCCATCATCTAGAAGCAGGTGGCTTTACAGAGGGACAGGCTGGCCTAATAAAGATCCAGGGTGGGGCCAAGTGTGGTGGCTCATGACTTTAATTCTAGCACTCTGGAAGGCTGAGGTGGGAGGGTTGCTTGAGCTTAGGATTTAGAGACCAGCCTGAGCAAGAACAAGACCCCGTCTCTACTAAAAGTAGAAAAATTAACCGGGTGTCGTTGCATGCTCATGTAGTCCCAGCTACTCTGGAGGCTGAGGCGGGAGGATCACTTGAGCCCAAGAATTTGAGATTGCAGTGAGCTATGATGATGCCACTGCACTGAACCTGGTGTGAGAGAGAGAGACTCTGTCTCAAAAAAAACAAAAACAAAAAACAAAGACCCAGGGTGGTATCAGCCAGGAGACATTGCTTTGCACAGATGAGGTGCTGTCCAATGGCTGCTGGCTGTGCTCTGAACCCCCTATAGTGTTTTTCTTTCACAGCTAAAAAACTCAAAGATCTGTGGGCTAGTGGTGGGGATGGCTCAGATGGCATTGATGATCCATGCTCAGAATGATCATTCTCATCCTCCTAACTTGCTAGCAGGAAGGTCTGGGCTTGCATGAAAAGAATGTAACTAGGTACAGTGTAATAATTCCTTTGAATGGAAGCTGAGATCTCTACCCGGACATTTAAGGCTCCTTAAACAGACAGAAAAGGGGGTCAGGGTGATGGGCAGATGACTGACCTTGAGGCTTAGGGGATCCTGTGATTGGTACCTCACCTTGGGGTGGCCAGGAAAAGTATGGGAGGAGCCAGAGAACACCTGAGGCACAGTGCCCCTGCGAAGGCAAGGCGGACAGAGGAAACTGCAGCTCTATGCAGAGTCCCAGCGAGGGTTTAAACTCATCAGGAATAAAGGTTAGAGTCGCCTCCATGGACCCAGAACTCCAACCAGTGAGATTCTGCCCCAAGGTAGGAGAACAAAGACCGGGTGGTGGAATAAGGAAGCTATAGCAGCGTGGCCCACAGCCGCACGACGATAGCTCCCACCTGCTTTTCCTTTCGTACTGCCAGAGCCGTATGGAATATTTACCTTTCTCCATTTTCTGAAGTAAGAATTACTATATTTCAGTGTTTTCTGTTTCTCATTCTTCCTTTCTTCTCTTGAGTGGAGTGTATTGAGAGTGGTTGAATTTCCTCTAGGTTGCGGGATGGTGAGATGGAGTCAGGATGGAATTGGGAACTGGACAGCCTGGATTTTTTTTTTTTTTTGAGACAGAGTCTCACGCCCATGCCCAGGCTAGAGTGCCGTGGCGTCAGCCTGGCTCACAGCAACCTCAAACTCCTGGGCTCAAGCGATCCTTCTGCCTCAGCCTCCCCAGTAGCTGGGACTACAGGCATGCGCCACCATGCCCGGCTAATTTTTTCTATATATTTTAAGTTGTCTGACTAATTTCTTTCCATTTTTAGTAGAGACGGGGTCTTGCTCTTGCTCAGGCTGGTTTTGAACTCCTGACCTTGAGTGATCCGCCCACCTTGGCCTCCCAGAGTGCTAGGATTACAGGAGTAAGCCACCACGCCCGGCCTGGACAGCCTGGATTTTGACCACGGTGGCCCCATGACCTTATCCTTAATGTGCTTCTGAGCCGGGGCCTGCTGGGGCAGGGAGGCTGAGTTTGCAGCTGTATGTAGGATCGCTGTGTTACGTTAGGTCTGTTTTCAGAGACTAGCTTTTAATCCCATCTAGTAAGTCTCCCAAGCCAGAAACTTGGACATCATCCTTGGCAACCCACTGTCCCTCACCCAGCACTCAAAGAAATATCAAGCTCTGAAAACTTTATTTCTCAAAGAACTCTTCAACCCCTGCCCACCCTCAGACTTACACCCATGGCCTTAATTCAGATCTGCTCACCTCTCCCCTGATCTAACAAGCACCTCCTTAACTCCGTCTCTGCCCTCACTCTTTCCCCTTTCAATCTTGTCCAAAGCAAATTTACCAAAAACATTACCAAGTCACTCCCAGCAGATAAGATTGTTTAGCTCAGCAATCGAGACCTGAGCCCACCTCTCTAACAGCAGACCCTACGGATCCAGGCCTCCCTCTTGACATCCCCAGTCCGGCCTCATCGGTGTTCCCATTCAAACCAGGTTCTTCTTTCTCATATCCATTCCTCTGTTTATTCTGGCCCTTCAGCCATAAGCGCCATCCATCTGCCTCTTTGCAACTTAACCCTGTAGGACTCAGCTCCAGATAGTGCTTCCTCCCAGAAGCCTTCCCTGGCCTCCCTCCCAGGACTCGCCATGGCTATGCAGCAAGATTAGGTAGCTCTCTTGTGGGCTCCTACCAAATCGCATGCAGACGTTATATCAAGAGTGTCGGTTAGTCTGTGGCTCCCTGAGACAGTCCTCTCCTTGCTGACAAGGCCTACGAACCAGTCTCGCCCATCACGGCATCTCCAGCCCTTAGCAGGGTCCAGTCCCCCTTCTGCTGAGCGAAACCTATCCCTTGGCTGCTCAGATGCCTTCCTAGGCCTCCTCTTGCCCTTAGGATGAAGGAGAACGTTTCTAACTGAGCTCATAGAAAGGTCCTTCAAGGCTGGGCGCAGTGGCTCATGCCTGTAATCCTAGCACTCTGGGAGGCCGAGGAGGGAGGATTGCTCGAGATCAGGAGTTCAAGACCAGCCTGAGCAAGAGCGAGACCCCCGTCTCTACTAAGAAAATAGAAAGAAATTAATTGGCCAACTAAAATATATATAGAAAAAATTAGCCGGGCATGGTGGCTCGTGCCTGTAGTCCCAGGTACTTGGGAGGCTGAGACAGTAAGATCCATCTTTTGAGCCCAGGAGTTTGAGGTTGCTGTGAGCTAGGCTGATGCCATGGCACTCTAGCCCTGGCAACACAGTGAGACTCTGTCTCAAAAAAAAAAAAAAAAAAAAAAAGAAAGGTCCTTCAAGACTCTGCCTCGACCACCCTCTCCAGCCCCGTGTTTCACAAGCTCCTGTTCTGTGCTCCCTCCGCTCACATCCACCTTGGCCTGCCCTGCATCCATGCTCACTGCCCTCCTGTCTGTCTGTTGTGTGCTCCTATTTTGCCCTTGACTCTCCCCATGGTAGCTTTTATAGACTTCATTGTAAATTGCTTCATGTCTCCTCTGCTAAATAACATGAAAACAGGAGCCGTGGTAGTCCTACCCACTCTTTCCTCCCCGGTGCCCGGCACATAGCAGACACTCAGCAATATTAAATAAATCATGAAATCATAACTTAACAAACTTTTTGTCGTAGGGTCATCCAGGGGGATCTAAATGGCTAGGAAGAGGGCCATAGGATAGGACATGAGATGGGGGATAAGGACCCCTTGACCCCAGGCCTCCAAACCAAACTATTGTAATGGGGAAATGCCTTTTTCCTAGGAAGAGAGTGGAGGGAAAAGACGGAGGAGTAAGTGCTTCCTAAGGACGGCTCTCCACACCCTGCCACCCACAGTGCCAGCTGCTGGGCCAGCCAGAGCCCCCCTCGGAGTGTTCCAGCCGGGGCAGCAGGGACCCAGAGGTGGAGGAGATAATGGGAGAAAAGAGTGGAAGGTGGGATTGGGGAACAGATGCACAGTGCTGCCTTCATTCAGGAATCTTTACTCATTCTGTGACAAATGCAAGGTGAAAATTCGCTGGCTCCCTGGGTGTCCTAGGACACTTGGTCCTGGCTGAGGAGGGACAGACAATCGGGGTGAGGGCGCCGGTGCCATCAGCTTATCATGCAGGTGCCTTTCTCCCTAAAGGGGTTCTTGTCCTCAGGGATGCCTTTGAGAAGAGGGTCATTTCCTGCTTGGGCCTCCACATAATCCTTGATTTCCTTTCCAGTCTGGGAAATCTGTGAGAACACGAGACATGGTTACAGCCCCAGGAGCTTTCTCAGGATCCGTGAGATGGACACTCTGCGCTCTCCCAGGCTCCGAGGCTCTCTCCTGCGCTCAGGGAAGGCGGTGCTTCTCGGGGTCAAACCCCAGCCTCCTACATCCTACCCCATCCCAGAGGCACCTCTCGCTACTTCTGCTGCTCTGGAAAGTCCACCATCCCTGTCCATCACTTCCTCCCGCGTGTCCCAGCCTCTCTGCCGGGAACAGGAAGGGTTGAGCCGGGAGGGGCAAGGAGGCTCACCGGGGCCCTGGAGTTCTTCACTTCCTTCTGCAGCTGCTCCACCTCCATCCGCAGCAGGTCCTTCTCGCTGAGCTCCTGGGCCATCCTGCGCTGGACAGACCCAGCCCGGGAAGGATTCAGCAGCCATGATCGCAAATCCCGTCAGCCCTTCCCGCTGCCCCCACATCTGAACTTCTGTCCTCTCCCTGCTGTATCCCTCGCGTTCAGGCCCCTCGTCACTCAGCATAACTCACCCCCTGCCTGCACCCGGCCCCATGCTAGCCCAGGAAGCTCCCAGTCGGATGGGGGAGGCACAATTTTTGCGTTTGGATAAGGACCTGTCTAAGGAGGAAGCAGAAAAGAGTTTCTTGCAATGAGGAAGATTCAATAAGCAAAGTTGTTGTTTCACACAATGACTCTAGTAGAAGTTCTCTCTTTTGTCTCCAGGTCCCAGCAGGGGAGAGTGTACTCTAGTGGCTAAGAGAAGGGGCTCTGGGGTCTGCCAGACTCCAACTCTGATCTCAGCTCTGCTGCTACCACACCGTGTGGCCTTAGGCAAGTTGCTAAACCTCCTTAAGTCTTAGTTTTCCCATCTACAAAATGGGTATAATAATAGCATGTACCTATTTCATATAATTACTGTGAGTACTAAGAAAATAATGCACATAAAATATTTTAATACACTGCCTGGCATATAATGAACATGATGCATTTATTATTATTTTTGCTAATAAAACTATTGCCATTATTATCACTGCAGCGTTATCGGGAAGGCCTGCCTGGGGTCTAACCTCAGTAACACTAAGACTAGATCCCAGCCCAGGACAGCTGCAGCCCCTCTCACCTGCCAGGGAAGAGCGCGCTCTCCAAGTCACTCGGCCTGGACCCTGACAAGATGGTGTTTGAGCCTCCTAGCTCAAATCTTTGGATAAAGCAGATGGTCTGAAAACCAAAATCTCTGCTGCCTAAGCTGATCATGGGCTCAAGGTTCTAAGCCCGTCCACTGCCTGAGCCTCCAAGCCCTCACTGCCACCAGCACTGAGAGACACTGACATCTCCCCACAAAAACAAAGCAGGAAACAGAGGCCACCTTCCCTCTGGCTGCCTCTAGGCCAACTTCTCCCCACCCTGCTCCCTGTGTCAGCCTCTCTCCCTTAGTGACACCCTTGGCTTAAAGTCCCCAGGGTTCCAAATTCCCCACTTTGCACCCCCTACCCCACCTGCTGCCCTTCCCCTGCCTCCTCCTCGCCTCCTAGCCCTCTACCTCTGAGCCTGCTCTGAGGCTGTTCCTCCCAATGATACAAGGCCTAGACCAGCTCCAACTTCCCTAACCAAGAAGCTTTGTGTCCCTCATTGGTTCCCCACGATTTCACCTTACAAGGCTCTCCTAGCTCACTCTTCATTCACTCATTCAGTACAAGTGTGTCCTCGCTTATGATTCTATAGCAGTTGGCACCGGGGGCTGTGGCCACCCCTAATGCCTGTGTCCATGCTTCTTGCCACGATGCCTTCCCCTGAGCCCTGAATGTGGGTCTCCCTTATCTGCAGTCCCCAAGCTCAGGTCCCACATCCTGGTCTTTCTCTTGGTCTCCTCCCAGGACCACCTAAGGACTATGCCATTTAACAGACACCTAGCTCCTGCTCTGGCTGACAGTTGTGCAATGACAAGGGACCCTCTCTGTGAGCAGAAGCTGAGGGACCAATATAGTACATTCACCCCCTCTCTGCACCCCTGCCCCATCCTAGTCCAGGAAGCCCCCAGTCTGATGGGGGAGGCTCAATTTTTTGCCACCATGCCTCCCCCTCTTATTCTCCTGCCTCTAGGATGACAGACTGGTTGGTGGGAGGGGTAGGAAGGAGCCCCTGATCCATCCTAACTTCCCTTCCAGGACTTGAGTCCCACTCAAGTTGTGAGCTCTAAGAATCCGAGATCAGGACAGGATTCTTGAGGTTGGTGAGTCCAATCCCCTGTTAATGGGTGACCTACAGCCCCTACCTCCTGCGCCAGGCTCAGTGCTCTGTGCACTGCTGCTTCCTAAAACCGACAAGTTAATCTGGAATTTGAGCCTGGTGCTTCTCAAATCCAAGTCCTTCCTGTTGTCTAATCTGAGTTCCTCATATTACAGTTGGTCCATTTCATCTCGTCCTGCCTCCATCAGGCACAGAGCATGTAGAGCAGACCTTGATCGCATATGACCCTATGCAGGCTTGGTGACACTTCTCTGGGAACTTCTCATTGTGTCTTCCTGGGGTCCAGCCTGCCTCTTGCCGATGCATAGGCCATGTTCCATTGCTGCTGTGTTGCTGCCCCACAATCCCCTACAGTGACTGGCCTCTATATCCTATCCACCCTCCACTCCCTCGTCCCTTGGTGACTCATCCCGGAGCTTCCCAAGGAAGCCCCAACCCTCTGCCCTTTCCTCCCCCCTTCCATGAGTGGAAAGTCCACCTCCACCCCCCATAACAGGCCAGCCCCCTTCCTCCCCAGTCTCCCATCCCATCCCCCAACCCACCAGTTTCCTCTCCAGGACCAGGGAGCAATCACAGCTGCCCCGACCCTGGCTTCCTCTGCTGGGTGGGATTGGGGGCTGGGCCCCCAAACAGGCCCCTGGCTTCCCCCTTCCTCTGGGCAGGGGAGAGACAGGCGCAGGCCCAGGGAGCAGGGACTGACTTCCTCTTGTCCCGGAATGAGCATGCCTGCCCTTTGCGGGCAGGTTTGGGTCTCTCACGCAGAGGAAACCAAAAGCAGTGAGAGGGAGGGAAGGCAGAGCGACCAATCAAGGGCAGGGTGAGGCTCGAAACCCGCGGGCTCCCCGGGGAGCCAGCCGGAGGCTGGGTGCCATGGCGGAGCTGCAGCAGCTGCAGGAGTTTGACATCCCCACTGGCCGGGAGGCTCTGCGGGGCAACCACAGCGCCCTGCTGCGGGTCGCCGACTACTGCGAGGACAACTACGTGCAGGTAGGTGGAGCGGGCACAGGCCCCGATTCCCCAGCCCCTCGGGGAGGACCCTGAAGCCCAGCCCCAGGAGGCGCCACGGGAGCCATCCTGACAGGTGCTTGTCAGGCCCTTAGCTGAGAAATCCTCCCACTCCAGGCCTCCTCCCAGTCCCCAAAACTTAACCCTGACCCCATGCCACCCCGGCATGTGCCCGCTCTCAGAGCTGGGAGATGGCGGGACAGCCAGCGCCATTCCATCCTGGTCTCAGGCCTCACCCAGGTGCATCTCCCTTAGATGCCCCGAGACCCAAGCCCTGCCCTCATACTTCATGCTGGGCGCCACGGCCCTACGCGGGGCTTCAGAACTTCCCAAACAGCTTAGGAAACCTGAGGTGAAGGAGGGAAAGGAGCTGTTTCCCTGACATTCGGGGAGAGCGGGGGTAAGTCAGAGTAGGCTGGGTTAGAGAGAGAAGGTCTCACACAGAAGCAGGGGGTTGGCCGGCATGACTGCTGGGAGCGGGCTTCCAACAAAAGATGAGGAGGGTGGCGTTGTAGAAGAGCTTTTTAAATTGTGTGGCTGTTCCAAGATTGAAAATATAGACTCCAGGCCAGGAGTGGTGGCTCAGGCTTGTAATCCTAGCACTCTGGGAGGCCGAGGTCGGAGGACTGCTTGAAGTCAGGAGTTCGAGACCAGCCTGAGCAAGAGTGAGACCCCGTCTCTACTAAAAAAATAGAAAGAAATTAGCTGGACAACTGAAAATATATAGAAAAAATTAGCCAGATATGGTGGCACATGCCTGTAGTCCCAGCTACTCAGGAGGCTTAGGCAGAAGGATCGCTTGAGCCGGAGTTTGAGGTTGCTGTGAGCTAGGCTGACGCCATAGCACTCTAGCCCGGGCAACCGAGTGAGACTCTGTTTCAAAAAAAAAAAAAAGAAAAAGAAAAAGAAAAAGAAAATATAGACCCCAGATCAAGGGAGGAAAGGATGGAAGGCCATTTAACCATGATTGAAACACTTCTGACATTTCATGAATCCTCACACCTACCTCATGAGACAAGTATTATAATTTCTATTTTGTGGATGTGGAAACAGCAGCTCAGGGAGGCCAGGTGCCTTGTCCAAGGTCACACAGCTCCAAATGACAGAGCTGGGCATCGGCGCAGGCCTCCCCGACGTTTGACACAGAGCTCTTTCCTTTCCTTCTTTGTGCCCCTTGACACGCTGCATGACTTGAAGACAGTTTATGTGCACTCTCTGTCCTCTGATTCCTTAAGAGCTCCAGGCTAAACCTGTTACCCCTTGTGCAAAACTTTATTTTTCTAACATGTACTAACCAAACTGTGAGAAGAGGCACAGGAATCTCCTAGCATAGTAAGAATGTTGGAGGGGAAAAAAAATGAGCAAGTGCCCATGGCGAAATGACAGATTAAAGGGAGTCAATGACAATGACAGTTAATATGTTTTGGGCCAGGCACGTTACTAGTATGGCCTCATTTCTTCCTCACTCCAAGCCTGTGAGATGAGTATTTTTCCCACTACACAATGAGGAAGCTGAGGTTTGGAAAGTTATGTCACTTTCCCAAAAGTCTCCACGCTGGTGCAGAGCCCAGATTCAAACCCAGAAATCTGACTCCAGAGCCCGCTCCCCATACCACTAGCTGAAAATGCTACCCCGGGGATAATTTCGATCTGTATAGATGTTGGGCGACCAACCTGTAGATGAGATGGAGCGTGGCTTGCAAACCTGCTGGTTGCCCTGGAGCCAAAAGGCATGCTTCCCCTATGGGCAGGAGTCCTTTCCGTTCCTTCCATAACTTCTGCACATCTCAAAGTGCTTCCTCATGGGTTCTCTTTTGCACACACCGTGTGCACACAAAATTTGGGATCACAAAGACCTGAGTCCAATTTCCAGCTCTGCCACCTACCAACTGCAGGACCTGTGGTAAGCTTCCTCTCTGATTCTTACACCTTCCTTCAGGGGTGGGTACATGGGTTAAATGTGACAATGTATTAAAGCATTCAGCCCAGTGCCTGTCTTTAAGAAGGGACAGCTATCACCATTACTATTATTATTAGCATTCCTCAGAAGGATGGATAATAAGACTCACTTCTAAGGGGAGAAATGGTCCTCGCAAAAACATGCAACACATTGGAAGCCCTGACCCAGGCTGGAATCCCTGGACGCCTGTGTTCTTCTTGCTGAACACTAACTACTAGACCACACAACCAGTTCCCTTTCCTGGCCTCTCTGAGAATCTTTGCCTGGGGAGCAAATGCCTAGGAAGGTTTTGGGTGACTTCTCTTGTATAAGGACGGGTGCCCATGCCCTCCATCCTCCCCACCCCCCACCCCCAACCAGGTGTCAGGAAACCCGTGGGGACTTAAGGCAGGCAGACTGGGGTCAGCTGCAGAGTCCTCAGTCAGGGTTGATTGAGTTTACAGATGGGGCGATTTGCATGATGAACCAGCAGTCAGCCTCCAAGATGGATCCCAGACCCTTGTACCTCCAGACCTAACTGTGGGCCAAGACCACAGTTAGGGATCTGTAAGCTTCTAGGCTCCAGGCACCCAGAGCTGGGCCCAAGCAGGTACCTTCCTTTCCTGTTTGGGCTGACAATTCCACTTGTCAGCCTGGGGAGGGGACAGTGCAGGAGACGAGAGGCAAGTTAAGAAATCTGAGTAGAGCTGGAGGAGTAGTCACTGCTCTGTTCTGGGCTTGTTTCCTCACTTATTCAAGGGAGGTCTTGAACTAGATCAAGACCTGCTACCCTTTCTGGTTTTAACATCCTGAGGTGATTTCTTTGCCTAGCCAAGGCTCTTGGTGATGTATGCTGATGAGATGGAATTTTGGTTACATATACTGATGAGATGCAAATTGGCATGCAAATGAGCATCTCTTTCTCATTGTTGGAACAGAAAGGCAGGGAGGAGAAACCACAGCATGGGCTTCCCAGAAGGCTCTGGCTCGGGCTAACCTGGAGGCACCAGGTCTCTGTCAGAACCCCTCTCTGATCATTTCTAGGTCTGCTCTGGAGTGACAGGTGCTGAGGGGCACCTGAGGTCCCAAGCAAGGGGACCCCAGTGTGCAACCTTGCCTGTCCATCCTCTGCCTTCTGAGAAAGGTACAGGCTATAGTTTAGCAAACTCCATGACCCAACTGGGAATGAGGAAGCTGCCTGGGGAACCAAAGACCAGAGAAGTTTTGCCCCAGCCCCCACGGTCTGATCTGGGAATGAAAAAAACTCTTGTTTTCGCCACTCCTCCACTGACTGGCAGGGTGACCCTGGCCGGCGCCTGGCACAGTGCCTGGCATGCAGTAGGAACGTGCCCAGCTGGTGTTCTGGTTCCCATTTGACCTGCTAATTAACTCACAAGTGCATATTTATGAAGTATCTTGTGCATGTTGGGCAGTATTCCAGGGTAGGATAAAGAATGAAACAGACAAGCTCCCTTCTCTCATGGCACTTCCATTTTAGTAGAGGGGGGAATAGATAAAAAGGTAAATAGATAATGTTCGAGAGTGCTAAATGTCAGAAAGAAAAGAGAACAGGGTAAATATGACAGAGGGTCAGTGAAGAGGTGAGCTGGGGAAATCTTAGCTAGGATGGTGAGGGAAGGTGTCTCTGAGTTGCTGAGACCTGCTAATGAGGATTCTAAAAGGAAGTACATCAAGTGCAAAGGCCCTGAGGTAGAAAAAAATCTAGCTTGCTCAGAAACAGAAATCCAATGGCCACTGTGACTGAAGGGGTGAAAAAAAGAGGGGGAGTAGGAGGAGATGAGGGTAAAGAGGAAGGCAGGAGCCAGACCCAAGGTGCTGTACATAGGCCGTGGTTAGAAGCTTGGATTTCATTCTTAGTATATTGGGACGCTATTAGAGGGAAGGAATGAATGAATTTCTCTGTTCTGGGCCTCACTTTCCTTATCTGAGTTACCAAACACCAGCCTATAGACTGGAGCTAAATAAGGAACACAGGAGTCACTGAGAGAGCTTTTTTTTTGTTTGTTTGTTTTTGAGACAAAGTCTCACTCTGTTGCCCGAGCTAGAGTGCTGTGGCGTCAGCCTAGCTCACAGCAATCTCAAACTCCTGGGCTCAAAAGATTGATCCTCCTGTCTCAGCCTCCTGAGTAGCTGGGACTATGGGCATGCGCCACCATTCCCGGCTAATTTTTTCTATATATTTTTGGCTGTCCAGCTAATTTCTTTCTATTTTTTAGTAGAGACAGGGTCTTGCTCTTGCTCAGGCTGGTTTTGAACTCCTGACCTTGAGCCATCCGCCCGCCTTGGCCTCCCAGAGTGCTAGGATTACAGGCGTGAGCCACGGAGCCCGGCCTTGGAGAGAGCTTTTAAAGGCACACATTCATTGGCCTCACTCTTAGGGTTTGAAGGTCTGAGGTTGGGGCTTGAAGTTGGCTGGTGACTTTTAAGTTTAAGAATGTCTGCTCCAGCCATCAGTGCCTTCCTCTTCCCTGCCTACTATTTACCCGCCAAGCCCCAAAGGACACCCTGTTACTGAAGTCTTCAGGAAGGTAGTAAACTCATGTCAACTCAACCCTCAGCTTGACTATTTGAGGAGGGGTGTCTTTCCCTCCCCTTGCACCCATTCCCCAAGGCTTCAGATTCACTTTTTTTTAATGTTCCTAGAGTCCCTCTTACTACAACGTCAACGTCATTCTTATGGAAGCCACCTCAAACATCTAAGGGTTGCCACTCTCTCCCAATTCAGCCCCCACCTTCCCTCCATCCACTCCCATCCCACTCCACCCAGTGGGAGGTGCTGGCCTCAGGCCAAGGCTGTGTGTGTTTCAGGCCACAGACAAGCGGAAGGCGCTGGAGGAGACCATGGCCTTCACCACCCAGGCACTGGCTAGCGTTGCCTACCAGGTGGGCAGCCTGGCTGGGCACACTCTGCGCATGCTGGACCTGCAGGGAGCCACCCTGCGGCAGGTGGAAGCCCGAGTAAGCACGCTGGACCAGGTAAGGGGTGCAGGAAGGCATCGTGTCGTGCATCTGGCCACAACCCTTCAGCCCCACTCAGACATTTTCTGCAGCTAAAGTTCCTTCCTGTCTTCCTCCATGTGCAAATGCCCTCCTCTACTGCAGAGGGTCGGCACTTCCCAAGCTTTGGATGCCTCCTTATCTCTGTGGCTATGTCTCGGGGGTAGGGCTCGCTGCCCCATCACCCTGTGAATTCCCTTAAGGCAGAGCTTTTTCTGTCTCTAAATTCTAACCTGGACATTAGAAAGTAATGTCTACTAATTACAGTGGCTGCATAGTACAGGACAGACGCTAATGGACCCTGTTTGCATCTAAATCAGGCAATGACTTAATAAATGTTCCAGACCCAGGGTGCTTGCTTGGCAAGGCCATCTTCAGCCCTGGAAGCACTGCCACCACCACCCAGTAACACCCCCGCACCTCCCATTCTAGCACACACACCCTCCTCCTTCCTTCCTGGATCCTTGACCCAGGAATTGCCCCACACAGCACATGCACAGATCCGGCTACACATTCGGCCTGGCCTGCGCATCACCCACATGCGCAGTGCGTGGGGTGTGTCTTTTCCTCTCACCCCAGCAGACTGCAGTTCCCACCCTTTCAGTGCTGTAGGTTTCTCCATGGAACATTCCAAGAGGAAGTCAGTTCACTTGTTTGTCCCCCAAAGGGGAGAGCTGATCCAACCTTGATGCCCTGCCACTTCCATGTCACCCCCCTCTGCTCCCGAGCCAGCCCCGCGCTTGTCTCTTTCCAGCGTCCCCAGGGATGTTGTGTTTTCTCTTTTCCTCCTGTTCCTGCTGAGCTAATAATAACCCTCATTTGCTTCCACCAGGAAGTGGCTCCAAAGTGGCTCCATCCTTTCCCTGCTACTCCTTCCCCAATTGCTGTGGCCTTGGGGACAAAACTCACTCTTTGTCTGGACCTCACTGCCTCCCCTGATCTCCACCCCCACCTCAAAGTCGCTGTGCTCTTCCTCCCTCAGGGGGAAGGGCGCTGGACACAGGCCGCCCCACTGTCACCTCAAACCCTGTCATGCAGATGGTGAACATGCATATGGAGAAGGTGGCCCGGAGGGAGATAGGCACCTTAGCCACTGTGCAGCGGCTGCCCCCGGGCCAGAAGGTCATCGCCCCCGAGAGCCTGCCCCCACTCACGCCCTACTACAGGAGACCCCTCAACTTTGGCTGCCTGGATGACATTGGCCATGGGATCAAGGTAGGGAGAGGGACCTCCTCTTTCCCCACAACTCACCCTTGCCCTTTCCTGCCTCACGGCCCCTTTCTCTCCAAGTCCCCAATTCTCCTGCTTGTTCTTGTCTCAGCCTACGACCCCTTTCTTTCCTCACTCCTTCAAGCCATTATGCTGAGCCCCCCTCATTTTGTAATCCCTCCGTGACCCTCTCCCTCCATAGCTGGCCTTTACCCTGTGCTCAGATGCTGAGTGTGAGATCCTGGGCACCCCCCTCCTTGCGGATGCAGGCTGTATGAGAAGGGGAAGAGGGGGAAGGGAGAAAGCCAGGGTGTGCATGAGAGTGGCTCCCCAGCCACATGAGAACAGCAACTTCCTCTGTCTGGGGTTTGAGGTCACTGCACCGAGCAGTCACCCCAGAGCTGCTGTTGGTGGGAAGGGGTGGGGATGCAGCCACACGAAAGGGACATGGTGGAGAGAGAGGGTCATGACTCCAGTGTTTTCTTCTCAGCCCATCTCCTTCTGCAAGGTAGGAGAGGGCACACACACACACACGCATCCCATTTGTCAACTCCTGTCTCCATGCTTCCACATTCCAGGTTAGATTAGGAGCTCTGTGTCTAAATGACCCCCTTCATATCCTTAACATACCAGTCCACCCAAAAGGGGAAACTGAACTATCTTCTTTGGTCACCAGGCCCCTCCTCCCCATCAGTAAGTTCTTCCTATTGTCCAACTTAAATTCTTTTTTTTTTTTTTTTAAGACAGCCAACAAAAGCTGTGAGAAATTCAAATCCTTATTTCTTCCTTCACCAAAAAGCTCTTTGGGTTTTCTTTTACAATTTTCTGACAGCTTTCCTCGAGGACTGAAGGCATCATTGCAAGGGTCGTTAACTTCTCCCAGCCTTTGAGGTAACAATTTTGTAAAGCAGACTGG
>CAUYRT010076669.1:0-25626 GCA_963574885.1 Lepilemur ruficaudatus
GCTAGCTCACTGTCGTTTCTTAAAATTGAGTAATATTCCATTGTAAACATATACCAAATTTTAATAATCCACTCATGAATTGATGGGCACTTGGGTTGTTTCCACGACCTAGCGATAGTGAATTGTGCTGCCATAAACATTCGGCTGCAGATGTCTTTATAACAGAATGTCTTATGCTCTTTTGGGTAGATGCCTAATAATGCTATTGCTGGATTGAATGGTAATTCATACAGCATTTTTGATGTAGCATTTTAGATCTGGTTTCTTTCACTTAGCAAAATGCATTTTAAAATTCATCCATGTGGTTGTGGGAATCAATAGTCTTTTTCTCTTTGTTGATGAGTAGTGTTCCACAGTACACATGTACTATGATATGTTGATTTGTTTATCAACTCTGCAAGTGAAGGAAGTCAGGATTGTTTGCAGTTTAGGGTGGTTATAAATAAAGCTACTATAGACATTTGTATAAGCTTTTATATAAACATGAATTTCCATTTATTTCCAGTTGGATTTTTTGATTGTATGGCAAATGTATGCTTAACTTTATAAGAAACTACCACAATAATACAGTGACGGTACTATTTTATCATACCAGCAATGAGAGTTGTTATGAGAGTTCCGGTTGCTCCATTCTCTTGTCACTATTTGGTATTGTCAGATTTTTAAAACAATTAGTCATCTGACAATTGTATAGTCATATTTAATTGCAGTTTTAATTTGAAGTTCCATAATAATTAATGATATTTATTTTCTATCTATATATTTTTTGGTGAAATGTGTGTTTATACCTTTTGTCCACTTTTAGCACATTAACTGCCATGAGAGGTGTATTTAGTTTTTAGTTTTTTGATCATGCTAGTTTGTATTCAGTTTTTTGATTATGCTAGCATTTTGTACTTTTTAGCATTTAGATCTTGCACATTTTAAATAGATTTATACCTAAGAATTTCATTTTTGGGGGTGCTGTTATAAATAGTACTTTTATTTTAAATCTTACTGTTTGTTGCTAGTATATGGAAATACAACTGATTTTTGTGTATTGACCTAGTTTTCTAAAACCTTGGTAAACTTGTTTGTTAGTTCTGTTATCTTTTTTGTAGATTCTTTGGGATTGTCTATGTCTATAATCATGTCTGTGAATAGAGACAGTTTTATTTTTCTCTTTTCTAATCTGTATACATTTCATTTCTTTTTATTGCATTATTACACTGATTAGGACATTCAGTATGATCCAAATAATTTCAGGGAGAGAGGACACCCAGACTCTTACCAGAAAGTTTGACGTTAGTTGCAGCATTGTGTTTGTGTATGTGTGTGTGTATATTTCTGCTTCTGTGGATGCCCTTTATAAGGTTAAGGATATTCTTTCTTATTCCTGGTTTGCTGAGATTTTAAAATCATTAGTGTGTTGAATTTTGTAAAATAGTTCTTCTATATTAAGATGATTATATAATTCTTCTTAATTAGCTTCTTAATATATTGAGTTACATTGATTGATTTTTAAATGTTGAATCAGTCTTGTATTCTTCCTGTAAACACTATCTGGTCATGGCATATTATCTGTTTTGTATATTGCTGGACTTTATTTCTCTATTGTTTTGGTGGGGATATTTTTGTCTACGTTCATGAGGGATAGTGGCCTGTTTTTTTTTTTTTTCCTTGTAATGTCTTTGTTTTGTTTTGGTATTAGGTTAATAATGGCCTCAAAAAATGAGTTGGAAAGTCTTTCTTCCCTTTCTATGTTACAATATAGATTGTTTAGAATTGGTAATATTTCTTCCTTAAATGATGAATTAATCTGTGAAATCACTCAAGCGTGGAGATTTCTTTTTTTCTTCTGTAAAGAATTTTTTTTGTGTGTGACAGAGTCTCTCTCTGTTGCCCATTCTCGAGTGTCATGGCATCAACCTAGCTCACAGTGACCTCAAATTCCTGGGCTCAAGCAATCCTCCTGCCTTAGCCTCCTGAGTAGCTGGGACTACAGGCATGTACCACCATGCCCGGCTAATTTTTTCTATATATTTTTAGTTGTCTGGCTAATTTCTTTCTATTTTTAATAGAAACGGAGTCTCGCTCTTGCTCAGGCTGGTTTTGAATGCCTGACCTCGAGTGATCCTCCCGCCTTGGCCTCCCAGAGTGCTAGGATTATAGGCATGAGCCACCGTGCCCCACCTTCTGTAAAGGTTTTTAACTGCAAATTCAATTTCTATAATAGAGGGAGGATTATTAAGGTTATTTATTCTTGTATGAGTTTTGGTAGTTTGTTTCTGTCAAGGAATCAGTTCATTTTATCCAAATTTGAATTTCTGGGCACAGAATTATTTGTAGTATTCCATTATTATTCTCTTAATGTCTGAGTGGTCAGGAGTGATATCTATTCTTTTATTCCTTATGTTAGTAAATTGTAATCACTATATTAGCTGCATCCAGCCAATTTTTTACATTGTAGTTTAATTTTTTTCAGCTTCAAGTATTGTTAAATTTCCTCAAGACCTCTTTGAACCGTGGGTTGTTTAGAAGTGCGTTCTTTAATTTCCAAATATTTAGGGGACTTTTCATATATATTTTTGTTATTAGTGTCTATTTTGATTTCTTAATAATCCAAGAATATACTTTGTATGATTTGTATTTTTACAGGTTTCTTAATGTTTGTATTATGGCCCAGAATATAGTCTACATGCTGAACGTTCTGTGTAAAATTGAAAAAAATACGTACCTTTTACTGTTGTTGTTAAGTGTTGAGTTTTACACAGTTTCAAACTGAAAGTCTTTCTAGTGTTTATGTTGCTCAGCATTTTGGTACAGAGAGCTATAAAGACAGAACTGTATACCTTTTTGGTTAAGGTTAGAGTTACTGGAAGAAACAAGCACAGCTTGTGAAGGAATGCTGTCATGTAGGGAAAAGGAAAGGTGCTCCTCTCAACAGGGTTCTTTAATAGTTTCAGTGTGACTCTCGGGTTTTGCCTACAATTCTAGCTTTGGTTTTCCCCATACCGGGGATACTCAACTTAACCTGACATTGAGTCTTGTACAGGGCCGTGGGACCCATTCTGACCTCAGGTGATGGCAGGATTTAAGCAACTTTATCCACCACTGATTGTGAGTCCCAGGTTTTCTTCTGTTGTCAGCCAGTGCTTCCAGGAACCCTCAGATCTGGTAGAGTTCCATGATCACAGCACACTGCAACAGGACCCCCAGTGAATCCTAATGAAACATCTACCATGGAGGGTAGACCCTGCACCCAGAAATTGCAATATCTTGAGTCAAGTAATTAACTTGGCACAGCCTTCTGTGCTCTACATGCTAGCAACATCTCTGAACAGCAGACTGCATTTTAAAGTGATACATCTGGAAAGTTGCAAGCACAAAAATACATCTGTTTCCCTTGTTATAGAAAGATAAACAGGACCAGACTCAAGACACTGTGGGAAAAAGGACTTGAGTTAGTCTGCTTGCTGTTTACAGCCTTTCTGGAGGAAGAAATGTCACAGATGTGTCAAATGGTGAGGACAAACTGGTAAACTGTGCAGTGATCTCAGATATTTCCTGTGAAGAATAAAAATGGGACTACAACCACATGACAGAAAAATACTTAGCTGATTATTTATTTATTCATTTTTGTCCACATTATATCAAATTCAGAAACATCAAGGAAGTCACATTAATCTTTGCGTTCTGGCTGTTTGGGCCATTGTGTCTAAAAATGTGGTAGTTGGGTTTTTTTGATGTTAGTCTGCTTATGGATGTTTTTAGGACATGCTAGGTTTTCCATGGTAAACTATATTAGGCTGACTAGCAACAGATTCATCTATTGCTTTCTTACAGCTCTTGATACTTCTAATCCATACAATGGCTTGGAAGTCACTTGCTACTTGTTGTTTAAAGAAGAATTTACTTTTATTTGCCTGAAAATGACTGGTCTGACTGGTTTTTTGATTGAATGAACTGGAAGTTTTGGTATGTTGAAGTCAGAAGTAGCCAGGCTAGAAGAGTAACATTATTTTTTCCGTATGGGGTCAAATCATGAGCTTTTAGTCTCTGGAATTGATCTTTCAGATCTTTTCAGCCAGGAGCTGTCAGATAAATGGAGATATTGGTTCACCTTGGACCTTTTTGGAAGAGAGAGTGAGTCTTCCTCACTGTTCACTCTGCTGGCAGCACATGGGCCAAGTACAGACCGAAGAGCTATTAGTCACGTCGGACAGGAATGCACACACTGTATGCTTGGCCTTCAAGGTAATAATGTATGGGTATCTGATACGCTATTTGTTTCCTCTGACAATTCCCGGCACCTACTTTCCACCCAGCATCAAATAATCAAGAATCTATGAGTAGGGGAGGAGGGACTATTATTCAAGTGATGGATTTGTGTTAAATCTGGGATCAGTGGGACCTAATGAATCAGCCCATGGAGGCATGCCCAGTTAGAGACCCAGCTGCTGGCCACCAATAAAACCATGCAGTCTTTCCCTTGCCTGAGCAGCAGGGTTTTGAGCAAATGCCTTATAAAAACCAGGGACAGCTAGATCGGGGGACTTTCCCTCTTGTAAACTCTGTGTAGCGTTTTGACCCCCTGCTTCTCCTGGCCACAGATTCAAAAGGGCTGAAAACCAGTGGGGCTTTTTTTTGTTTTGTTTTTTACCAGCAGGGTAGATAAGTAAGGACTCAACTTAGAAACAGGACAACCTGTCTTAGGCTTTCCGGCATGGCAGCTGGGCATGCAGCATTACATTGAAAGAGAGCACAACTGATGCAGAAAATACGATCAAGGTCATCCTAGGCAAGCAGGGCTTCCTTTAAATGCATGGGAAGGTTTGCATGAAATATTTCACTAGGAGGGAAACACTTCTCAAATAGACTCGAATTGTCTGTCCTATGGCCCTGAACCTTTTTTATATACATCCATATATTTACTTATTTGTGGGGAATGCTAAAACCACAGAGTTCCTGTTTGCTCTGTTTCTTAGGGATAAAGTTATTCTGTGGTCAGAGACACCTAAGACCATTAGGCACGCACACTACAGATCTTAAGAAGGGCTATTTACCCGAGCTTCCAGGAAAAATATTGACAAGGCAGTAAAAATACTTTCCTTGATTACTCAGCCTAGTATTTTAAACCTAAAATTACAGGAACTTTTCTCTTTTAGTCATTTATTTTTAGCTTCCCTATTTTTCCACCTTTTTGGGTTTTTTGGGCTCACCTTTTAAAAAATGGTCTATTTATATTGACTACAAATCGAGGAATAGCAAGGCCTTTACAGCATCGTCACTGTTTCCCTCTCACTAGTTTTCAAGCTACTTGGAGGACAAGTGAATCTCAGCTTCTGGAGATAAATGAAAAAAGGAAAGTTTGTTACAGGCCTGAAAGAAACTTCAAAAAGTTCTTTAGTGCTGGTTTTCAGGAAAGTCATCACATTAGCCATTTTCTATTTCCTGGCCTTTGACCGAAGGTCAGAAATAGTTACAAATCTGGAGGGGAGAAGTTGAGTCTGACTTTATCAATTTCATACAGAGAAATTGACTTGACTCCATCAAGATGTTCCAGAAACAAGAGACCCAGATTTGGTCTTTCCTGACCACTTGCTACAATATTTTCCACCCTATTATCATCTCCATCCTGCATTCTGTTTTATTTTTATTCATTGTACTAGCTGAAATTGGATTATATATTTATTTGATTATTTGTTTATTATTTGTCATTTTCACCAGATTCTAAACTACAGGAACTAGGTGGCTTCTCACTGTATCTGTGACATGTAGAAGACGGCCGAATCCTGTAGAGGGGGTCAAAAATGCTTTTATTGTTGAATGAATAAGTCAAAGTTTTTTCAGTTGACTGGCATTTTTATTGATCTAGTTATTAGGTTCACAATAGTTAATGCTTATTTCTTTTGAATTTCTTATTGACAAGGACTCCTCTTCTTTCCCTGAATCCAGATGGTCAGATAGGACTTGTTGTAGTTTGGGAAAATTGCTCACAGCAACTGTAGATGATGCTGGTCCTGCCTTTGAGTCCATCCTGAAAATACTGCAGGTGGTTTTCAAAATGAATGTATGAATTGTGCCTATAGATCAAAAGGTCAGCTTTCGCTGAGTCCTCTCAAAGGTTAGATACTGTTTTTTTTTTTTTTTTTTAACACTTCTGCCTGGGACCCTCAGTTGTGCTTCTGTTGCTTCCATGTGCCAGTTTGAATTTCGTATAACATTGTGTTTGCCTACTTTGTGTCTTGCCATAAAGACGCTTCTGGCTAAGCAGCTATCCAGAACATACAGAGGACCTTGACTAAGAGAAAAGAACATTTGGGTCAGCTGGCAATGAAACACACAATTGCCTGTTCCTGGAATGGGTAAATGATCCTGAAGAGAGAAAGATGGTTCGTTGGGTTAGGAGGAAAAGTGTTGCTACTGAGATTTGGAAACTCCAAGGGAAAGCTTGCATAAAATGAGTCGGTGCCTCATTAGCTATTGGTGATTTAGGCACATTGTGGATTACTCACCTAAAACCTATTCCCTGAACCACAGAATCTTATGTTTGGAAGAGGCCAGAGATACCAGACCACCTTCTTCCTAACATTCAGCATATAGTTGGGTCTTTTCCCCTCATCGATAGCTGGATATACATGGAAAATGCCAAGCCTGGAAAACATAATGAGGAAAGGGAATCTGCTGCTGCAAGAATTAAATGAAAGCTTATAAGATATCTTATGCATATTAAGCATGATAAAGAATTGGCAATACTTGAATAATAATGAAGAACAATTACAGAGCATTTACTATGTGACACATGCTGTTCAAAGTGCTCAAAGCCTTCTCTTACTCCTTAACCACAACCTTGGAGGTAGATACTTTTATTATCATCTCCATTTATAACAAAGGAAACAGCTTCTGAGAAGTTAATTTGGCTGCGGTCACCAAGATTTGAAACCAAAGAACTCACTTCAGAGCTCACCTAAGGACATTCTCAGTCCTGACAATGAGCGATAAGTTGTTTACATGGCCTGCAAAGCACCTTACCAAAATGACTCATTCTCATTCAACTTCTAAGATTTGGCCACTTCTCTATTTTTAAATCCACAAATATTATAATTTCCACAAGAAACCTCAGAGGTCCCATTTCTGGCTCAGTAGAGGGTTAACACACTCCACCCAAGAGTCTCCCAGTACCGGGCTTCATTCATTTTCCAAAATATAACATGTTCTGTTTATTAGTCTGCTCTACATCATTAATGGAAACCCACATGCCAATAGGCAGCTGAACACCAGCCAGGCTGTGTTGCAGTGACCTTGAACTCATCGCCCACTGGAGCTCTTGGACTTGATCAATTCCCAGAGACCAAAGTTCTATAGTAGAGGTCTCTGACTACAGCAAATGAGGGTGGCCTGCTTCTACAAGGAATCAAGTGCTTTCCTCTGATATGTCTCTTGACATCCATTCACCAAGCATCAAAAAAAAAAAAGTTTCTGGAAGAAAAATGAGCTGAGTTTTTTGAGTAGCCGAATTTATTTGATATGCAGATAAAAGCTGCATACATCCTATGACTTGAAGTATGCTGGGCAAGACCTAGGCCCCAATGCCTCTCCCTCAGGCCTCTGCCTGCTGCCATGAGAGCTTCATGCGTGTAGGATCATTTGCTTCTGCCCTGAACATCAAAATGTAAATGTGTCTTGGAGAGGTCACGCGGGGGCTGCTGTCAAGCTCTCGCATCCTTTTATGATTTAGTTGATGCTTTGAGAAATTGGATCACAGAATCAGTAAGGTTTGGTCTAGAAAGAGAAGGGGAGAAGGAAAAGGGACATTTGGCTGCTGGTGGAAGAGACCTACAAATTTGGCTATTGGAGACTGAGGACAGGTAACATGTCCAAGGAGGACAGCGCACACCTGAAGGAAAGGAGTCTTACTACGCTGGCTTTGTACCCTCCCTGGTAAGCCTCCTCTTCTCTCCCAGGCCCAACCTTCCCTCAGGGCTAAGCCCATGTGAGTTATAACTTCCAGCATGTGACAACAGGAAGGTGGGCCTGAAACTCTCTTAAACTTAAAGAGAAAGTAGGTTAAAAACAGGTGTTCCTCTATGCTAGGAAACAGAGGTGCTTACAATGTAGTAGATAGCAAGCACTTATTTTTCTAAAATGGATAGATGACCATAATGGAATGATTGATGGAACAAAAATGAATTCTGTTCATCTTCAAAAGATCTTGTCTTCATTTATGTGAACATCTATTTGTCTATATTTATGTACTCTCTTCCTTAGTCTTCTTTGAAAAGAGAAAAGATTATAATCTAGCTAAGAGAATGTAAGGAAGTCCCTCTTAGAGGCAGAAAAAAGGCCAGTTGATCTCCAAAGTATTCTATTATTCCTAGAATCTAGACAAACCAAAACTCTTCTTCATGTGGTTTTGATGATGGCATAGTTGACTTAGTTGAGCCTGCAGCTCCAGACACCACATGGTTTCCTGACCACTCATGTTAGGGGAGTTTTTGTTCGGTGTATCTAGCACACAACACACCTACACATAGTAGATTTTTAATACTTGTTATTTGAATGAATGCGTATATGAACAAGTAAATCCCTCATTTTGAAGCCTACATCTTTGTGGCTGACTGACTTTGAACTCAATTATTTATGACAGATGGAAAAAAGATGAATGGTGGAGTGCAATAGACTGTTGGTAAATACATCCACCAAAAATTCTTCCCCTCCCTCAGCGTGAATGGCACAGTACTCATCGAGAGGGGGAGTCTGATTTCCCACCTCTTGAATTAGGGATGGGCTTATTCTCTGACCAACAGAATGCAGTGGAAGTGATTTTCTGGCACTTTTGAGGGCATTCCTTGGGAGGACTTGCAACTTCTGTTTTCATCCTTCTGGTATCTAAATGTCACGGAAGAAAGCTTGGGATGGGCTACTACATGTGGGAAGAGAGAAGTCCAGCCAGCTCCCAGCCATTCCAGCCACCCCAGCCAAGGAGCCAAATATGTGAGTGCACTATCTTGCATGTTCCAGCCCTAGCTCAGCTCCTAGCTGAGTGCAGCCACGTGGTTGACCCCAGCTGACACCATGTAGAGAACGGCCCAACTGAGTCCAGCCAACTCACAGAATCATGAGAAATAATAAGTTATTGCTGTCTTAAGCTGTAGGTTTTGAGGTAGTTTATTAAGCAGAAATAAATAACTAGAACACATAGTAAGCCAGGCTTACCAAGCTCAGAAGCAGTTACTTCCCCATATGGGGAGGAGTCTTCAGCAGTGCCTCTTGCCATTTATGTACTTTGTCTCCTTTGCAATTTGTGTCTCCCTTGCAGATCAAATAGCCAGAAGTGACATGAGGGGCTGGAATAATTTTAAAAGCCTTCCTTATCACCTGGGATTTTGATAACTGGATTCCTGCAGCGGGAAGAACAAAGAGAAGACATGCCCAAAGGGGCAGGAGTAATTTATAGCATTAGAGTCTGACCAATGTTTACCTATATTCACCTCCTGATTTAACTAAGCAAACTAGCCACAGACACCACTAAACAGAATAAAAAACAATACTATGTAAATATATATGCATACATATATCGTTCTTTGTTTAAAAAGTGGTTTGATGAGCCCTGCATCATTTGATGCTCACTTCAAACCTCTGAGAAGGATTTTTAAATAAATTCAAATTTTATCAAGGTGTAATTTACATAAAATTTTTATGTTTTAAGTGTATGGGTCAAAGACATTTGATAACTGTATACACTCATGTAACTCCTCCTGAATCAAGATATAGAACATTTCTATTTTCCCAGAAAGATACCTCATGCCTTTTTCATTCAACACCCTACACCATGAAACCCAGGAAACTACTAGCTGGGTTTCTATGACTATAAGACAGTTTTGCCTATTTTAGAATTTCATAACATGGAATGATACAACATGTCCTTTTTCGCTTCCAGTTTTGCTCAGTATAATGAATGTAAGATTCATGTATGCTGTTATATCAATCAGCATTTCTTTTGAGAAAGGGCTTCTTTCCCTGTTTTATGGAGGTGGGTGATTTGTCTGAAGGTCTCAGCTCACAGGTAGCCAGGACTCCCACATTTATTTTATGCATCTTAGATAACTTACCACGATGGTACTCTTGGTGCTGAACTGGAAGGAAAAGAACACTTACTCTTACTTTGCCAAATATGAATGATACAATCAAGGCATACCAAGCACGAGGAAAGAGCATACTCTGACAGTCTGATGCGAGGGTCACCCTCTGGCTCACAGAATGATCACTTGATCTAGCCAAACTAATCAGAACCCTTCACCTGGTCTGATTTTGGAACTAGGAATAAGGAATAAGATAAAACCTTTTCTATTATTAAAAGCTATTAAGGATGATGCTTAGGACCAGCCATGTTTCCTGCCCTGTGGAGGAAATTTAAAGTAAGAAAGAAGCCAACATACAGAGAAAAACAAAGATAAGAGACACAGAAAGTCTTGGCTGTTTCAAACTCTGGTTCCATTTGTTTTTGAGGGCTAGCAGCATCCTTGACCTTCCTTGAGTTGGTTGTTTAACCTTTCATTTGATAACTTGAGATGTTTCGGTATCTCTGAGTAAATTTCCTCTAAGTTACTTTGAGTTAGGTTTCTGTCAAAATACCCTGAGTAACACATTTTACTTAAAAGGATTTCACTGGAGTTAATCATTTGCATAATGTTGCCACATTTTGTAAAAGATCCCCAGTTTTCTTAGTAACGCTAGTTGAATATACTACGTCTGTATTGTGCTAGGAAGAATGACAGCACTGTATTTACCTTTTCAAACAATCTTTGTTTCCATTTGGCATATAAAGAGGTTGAAAATATTAACAGTGTGTCCCAGGAGAAAACCCAGCTCTGTAAGGTCTATGGGTGATAAAACATATTATATAAATACTCTGTGTTCAAGATCAGCACATTCTATACATTTTTTTTCCTGCTGGGAACTACTCATTTTTATGGAAAATGACCTGGCCCACTATAATAAATGTGAGTAAAACTGCTGGGGGATAACTCTGTGTAATTCTTCTCAGATCAAATGCAGGTAGTGAATAATACTTTATGTATTTTAGGATCCCATTTTCAGAAGTAGAATACTCACATGTGCAAAGACAGGCGTTCACCTCGTTTTAAGTAGAACACATGCCAACAGCATAAATAAGTCCTTCTTATTTCAAGCAAGTAAAGGCCCCATTTTTGAGGACTAGCCCCTAGTCATGCCATTGGTGGCCCCAAGAGAAGTATATGAGCAGTAGAAATTAACTCTTGGTTGAGTTTCTCTGTGGCTGCTTTCCTTACTCCATCCTTCTTCCTGATTTTGGTCTATCTTTGTTATGCTGCTTTTTTCTTCTGTTGTTGTTTTCTCTTTCTCTTCCTCCTCATGTTTCCAGGGCTTCTTGAGTGTAGAATCAGGTCCTCCATTCCTCAATATGCCCATTTGTGAACCAGGAGGGTGTCCTGGCCACCCGTCCACAAACAGAGTGTGTATCTAATAGTTTCCATTTTGGATTTCCATGTTCCAGCATGTTGGGATGCTCTGAGCATAAACATATAAGAAACAGAGGATAATTGAATTACAGATTTCTGTTGTGTTTAAGATGTTAGCTCTTGCACACATGTAGCAATTCTTGATTGCTTAAGAGGTCCCTGGTGTGTTTTTGGCTAGTGAAGACGTTTACATGCGCCTGGCTCTGGTCCAAGTGACATGCGAAGTTCTGGGATTGCTTAACTACTCATCTGCCTGTGTTTTCTTCCAATTCCTTAGAAAGAATATTGAAAACAAAGATTAAGAAAGAGCAGGGGTGTTGACCTTGGTGACCGAACTAATTCCTTTTAGATAAATTCCAAGATAAACTCAAGATTGAAAAGATAAGACACTCCTCAATGGAGTGTTTGCAGAAAATAAGAACCAAAACAGCCTTTCAAAGATGAGATTAAAAAAAAAAAAGACTAACCCTTGGAAATGTGTATGTGTGTACGTAAGTGTGGGTTTGATTTCTTTTTATTAGCTTAATAGTCAATGACATTCAAATCTGCCTAAGATGAGAAGCTAAGTAAAAGATAATACAGAGTGGAGGCTGCGTTGACTGTATTATATATACTGATCCATTTAAGAAGGTACTTGTGAGCTAAAAGGCAGAAAAACAACTAACTGAAAAAATTTTGAAATCTTAAAAATTACTTAAAAATTTGTTTCCATATGTGAATTACCATGCTGAGTGTTAATCACATGTAGCCAAGACAGGAACCTGAAAAGCCAAATGGAGAGAGGAAAGAAAGGAGAACAGAACATACCTTGAGGATCCTAGGAGGCCACATGGATCTGCATCCTGGGGGACCCAAGCTTTTCTCTCCTTTTCAACAGAAATCATCCCTGCCTTTCATTTTCTGAGGGTCTAGAAGGCATAGGCGCATCCCCTCCTGGGAGCTGGAAAGAAGAACAGATGTCATGTTCACCTGGCTTAGGGCACGCTGATCCCTTTGCTCTGCAAAAGGAGTGGTTCCCTCTCCCTGTGCCAAAGATCACATAGCAAATGCAGCAGCCTGCAGGTCGAACTCTACATTGAAAAGGGGCAATAATAGTAACGGAACTTGGTGGTAGTTGAAAAGGGGACAGTGGATGGACAGTTCTCAGAAGCTGAGAAAAAAAGCCTCTTCTATGCTCTCCCCTGGTTCAGACCTGGCCACCCTATGATGTGGTACATGCTCAGGGGATAGTCTTAGAGTGACATGGGATTTTCCCATAGAAAGTGAACAGTCTGAAAAGCATATGAAGAAGAAGGAGGGGTAAAGAAGGAGGATGCTTGAGTTACCTACCACTTTGTGTAACCTAGTTTAATGAGTATTTTTTCCCTTAACACCTAGCTGATTGACACTGAAAAAATGCAAGTGTTTTAGAGGAAATGGCTGCAAGTGTGAGACATAATTTTGACCATGGAGTCCTTCAAGGGTGCATGTTGTTAAGTGGGTGTTGAAAGGTTCCCGTAATGGCTTTGGGCATCTGTAGATCAGGGAACAGAAGAAGCCATTGAGTTATAGCAAAAAGTGGTGGGGGTGGGGATGGGGGTAAAAAATAAAAAGGGAAGCAGGACCAGGGAGATAAATAAGGACCCATCAAAGTCTTCTCATATAGTTCAAGGTTACAGTGAACTATGATTGTGCCACTGCATTATAGACTGGGTGACAGAGTGAGACCCTGTCTCTAAAAACAAAATCTTCTCATATGGCTCTCCTTCTGCTATCATTCCTATTGTAGTTACTATAGAATTATTCTTTGTTTCACATAGGTTCTTTTTTTTTTTTTTTATCTTTTCTGTGATACTGAACATTTTAAGGGCTGGGCTGGGCCATATGCTATATATGCCTTTTGTGTTCTGCTATTCCCTCTCTCAGCTCAGTGCCAGGAGCAAAATGAGCACCCCATAAATACTCATTTATTGAAGGCTTGACTAGAGAAGGCTGGAGGATTGAGCTTCAAAGTAGAAAAAGCTGGAACGCATCAACATGATGCATTTTAGAGAAACCACTGTTTCTTCTTTACCCTATTTTTCAAGGAAATTGTTCTTCAGTGACAATTTGCTGTCGAAGATGTTAAAAAAGAGAGACAAAGAGGTAAACGTAATTCTTCCTAGTCCTCTGAGGCTCCAGAACTCGTTGTCAGCACAGCCAAAAAAACCATCAGCTCCTCAGGTAAAACGATTTCTCAGAGCCACCCCGGCCCTCCCAGTTGCTTTTGAACTCTGCTTGGTTCTTGAACCTTTGCCATTGACAAAATCCTAAACTCGGGCCAGAACAAGGCACCCATTGGATTGAGCATGAAACTCTGCCAAAAGGGAGACATTAGGCATGGGACACGTGGGGCCACTATTTTTTCCACTCATGATGTTTAATAGGCCACATGATATTGGTCCAAACTGTGATGGAAAAGAAGGCCCCGTTCAATGTGATAAGTTTCTGAAAACATCACTTCTGACAAACGGTGAAAATGAAGCTTGACACTCAGAAGAATCCTGAAGCCCCAGGTCTGGACAAATAAAGAACAGTAGAAGCCGCCCCTCCACCTGATAGTTATATGAGACTTTCTCATCAGCCACCAAAAAGTTTATGGAACAGCAAACTTTCCTGGTGGTGGGGGCGACAGACTGGAGGGCACCACGAAAAGGTTTATGGGAGCCATAGAGAAAAATAGTGTTGGGGTTTTTTCTTTCTCCCTTTCTCCCATCCACCGCCCCTTTTTGTTTAGCTTTGCTAATTCTGAAGTCTACCATGGAAAAGGCCTTGATTATCAAATGTAATATTCACATAAGATTTTGCCGTTCAGCCTCACATTGGGGAATATACAGGGCTTCAGTGTTCCTTAATAAATTACCTCTTCGTGTAGCAATTAACCCCCTTCTGTGAAGGTTCAGTGTTTCCTTGGTCCCGTGCCAGTGCTAACAGCTATGGCTTAGCATTCTTTTTAATGGGCTGCATTTACTGCTGAGAGCAGGGAAACATAAAATATTAACACTTAAGCATCTTTTACACTTCTTTGAACGTGAGATTACGTTGAAAATATAACTGACTTTTCATTCTTAAACCTGATATTTGCTTAGAATTCCACTGGACCCATGAAAATGTTTCGGTAAGTGGTTTCTGTTGATTTATTAACTCCCATGAAAGCCTAATGGAAATCCCTTGCCACCAAATATTTAATATGTTTTATGCATGCTTACAAAAGTCTTGTTTACTCATTCCATGGCTTTCCCACATTTTAAGGATGATAAATGATTTGGAGCACAGCATGATGTGCTCCCATTTTTCTCTCTCTATGTCCTCTGTTGGGGAGGAAGAGGACTCAAACCATCTAGCCAGGTTTGAGTTTTGATAGCTATAGGTAAAGCTAATTGGTCTCTCCATTATACATTTATTTGTTGTTAGCCTCACTAACATTTTTTTTTTGTATTACCTTTTGATGTGAAGATTTAATGAGATAAATGATGTGGAAATGTTTGTAATCTGTATATTATTTATTATTTTCTGTTCTGTATATATTAATAATATATTTGTAGACATACAGTATAGTCCTCAATATCTGCAGATTTAGCCAACTGCAGATTGAAAATATTCTGGAAAAAAAACCCAAAAATATACCAATTTAAAAAATACAACATTTACATAGCATTTCCATTGTGTTAAGTATTATAAGAAATCTAGAGATGATTTAAGGTATACAGGAGTGTGTGTGTAGGTTATATGCAAATACTATGCCATTTGATATAAGAGCATCAGTGGATTTTGGTATCTGCAGGAATCCTGGAACAGAATTGATTATATATGTATACTACATATACTATATACACAATATGCATGTGTATGTAAACCCTACATGTATAAGCCCTGTATATGTGTGTATATACATTAGATATATGCAGTATATACACATATATATAACACTATATATATACTATAAAGAGAATAACAAATAATAAGTAATGTACATATATGTGTATATATATATATCTGTGTATACCCGCAAACGCACATATAGAGTCATTTTGGTGTTTGCTTCACAAAACTACAGTAATAGAGGTGTAACTAATTTTAAGAAGTTATATGCATTCTTTCCATGATTTCAGACGGTTAAAAATCTTAATCTATGAAGATTTATCTATTTTCTTCTTTGCTATCTCTAGAGATGGCTACTATATGAAAATAAATAATTTTAATAACCACATGATAATTTCTCATACACTAAATAATTTAATTCTCTGATATTTGTTTCTTTTCTTTCACTTTCTTTTTTATCTTCATATTTCTCCAACAAGACTTGCATCTAGGTGGTATTAAATATGTATAGATTGATTGACTGATACTGAGCTTTACTCTGGTTCTTCTAAAAAGTATTTAGTACGCTAATATTGCCTCTGAAGTGCCTTCCAATGTTTAGTTAATCTGAAAGTTTAGACATTCTTCCTTAGTAATTGCTTTTATCATTTAACATAAGTTCCTTGCCTCTTAATCACCATTTAATACAACACTGAAAGTGAAAATAAAAACTGTGTTGACTCCCTCTTTATAAAAATGAGATTCAAGTATTGCTTCAAATTTATATATATATATATATATATATATATATATATATATATATATATATATATAGCCTGCTTGCAATAGTAGCACTCTTTTAGAACTTCCTCAATAAAATGGGATTACTTTAGCCCTCTTACACCAGAGTGGGCAAACTTTGGATCATGGTCTAAGTCCACTGCTGTCTGTTTTATAAAGAAAGTTTTACTGGAACACAACCACACTCATTCAGGTGTGTATTGTCTATGGCTGCTTTCACACTACAATGGCTGAGCTGAATTATTGTGACAAAGACTCTATGACTTGCAAAGTTGAAAATAGTTATTGTCCGGTCTTTACAGAAAAAGTTTGCCAACTTCTGCACGTAGATAGACATCGAGCACCATTAATTACGCTGCTATGAAAACAAACATTCACATACTGTATTGTCAGCTGTATTAGTCAATGCATCCAGCCAGTGCACCAGTTTTCGTGTGCATTTCAATATTTCATATCATTCATATTTACATTTAATTGCTTATTTCCAAGATAATTTTCCCTAGACCTAGAATCTGCCAAAATTTTTTTGAAATCAGGTTTCTATGGTCTTGCCTTTGAGTTATAGAAATATCAATTACATGATAGTTAAAAACATGGTTTTGGGTGTCTGGTAGGTCATGATTCAAAGGAAGATCTGCCACCTAATGGCTGTTAGTAGCTGCTAAGCACCCAGAGAGTAATACATAAGCTTGAGCATGTCACTTGAATTCTCCGAGTCTTATTTTCTTCATGTATAAAATAGAAGTAATAAGAGTATCCATCTCAAAGGTATAATGTGAGAATTAAATTTTTTTTTTAAAGTATATAATGCGTTCATGGATTGTGGCCAGAATACATGGTTATACCCCATAAATAGTTAGTGTCTTTTTCTATGATAAACAAAGTAAATATACAATAAAAAATCATTGTGATAATATTGCAGTTGCTTCCATTCTTCACTTTGTATGTTACCTACAGCCCTTAGTCTTATTCCTAAATCAGTGGCCTGGGCTGCTTCTTTGACTCATAATAAAGCTCAGCAGTTCATTCTGAACCATAATGATATGATGTGAGGCAAAGCAGAACTCTGAGTTTATTTATGTTTCTTAATTAGTCTCCCTCATTGAGTCTCTCTGTCTCCAAGCACAATTAAAATGCTATGTGTTTCTCTAACACACTAAACAATTCTCAGTCCCCAACCACACTAGAATCTCAAACCGATAAAATGATTATGGGAGGGGAAAATCCCAGAGGTGCCCAATGGTGATGTCTGAACCTAAGAAATTCAAGAATGCTCACATTCATACGGACACGTGGGAATCCTAATGCTCCTATCCACATTCCCCAATGCTGCATAGTTTCAATAATGTCAGGACAGACCTTATTCATCTGGAAGTTTTGGATGCTTATTCTAAGCTGGGCATTTTTATCTCTTATTATAGTTGCCATAGTATCTGAAGCTTTTCTATTAGAGAGCCATTTATTGGAGGATTTTCTTTCTACTTGCTACAAAATAGGTAAAACTTTACTTGCTGATTTTTTTTTTGAGACAGATTCTCACTCTGTTGTCCAGGCTAGAGTGTGGTAGCAGCAGCCTAGCTCACAGCAACCTCAAACTCCTGGGCTCAAGCCATCTTCCTGCCTCAGCCTCCCTCCTGAGGAGCTGGGACTACAGGTACCTGCCACGGCGCCCAGCTAATTTTTTCTGTTTTTAGTTGCCTGGTTCATTTTTTTTTCTCCCCTGTTTTTTAGTAGAGATGGGATCTCGCTCTTGCTCAGGCTGGTCTCCAACTCCTGACCTCAAGTGATCCTCCAGCCTCACCTCCCAGAGTGCTAGGATTACAGGCATGAACCACCAACCCCACAAAGGGCAGGCCCTGATCCTTTATGGTATGTATCATATACTCCCTTATAGTTATTTGCGTGTTAATCTAAATCACTTCCCCATCTGTTCTCCATGCTTCTCAAGAGACCTGGGTGTGGACTCCACATTCTTAACTCTCTGTATGCTCCCGACAGGTACCTGAAGGAGGCATTTCTCAGTAACTGTTACCAAAATGAAAACTGTTTCTTTGCTCTCCATAAAACTCCATCTTTGAAAAAATATGCTTTACAAAAATTCTATTACCAATTAATGGAAGTTATAGTGTATTGATCAAATAGTCTCTCCTGCTACAGATTGGATGTTGTATCCCCTTCAAATTTATATGCTGGAATTCTATCCATCAGTGTGCCAGTATTTGGAGGTGGGACTTTTGGGAGGTAATCAGGGTTAGAGGAAGTCATGAGGGCATGGCCCTTATGATAGAATTTTATGATTTTATAAAAGAGGAAGAAATGTGAACTCTTTCTTTCTCCACCAGGTGAGCACACAGCAAGAAGGCATCCACCTAGAAACCAGGAAGCAGATCCTCACCAGGAACCAAATTGTCCGACACCTCAATCGTGGACTTCCTAGTCTCCAGAACTGTGAGAAATAAATTTCTGTTGTTTAAGCCACCAGTCTAAGTTATTTTGGTTATAGCATTGGAACAGACTAAGATGTCTTCTTCTGAATATATACTTTTTGGCAGATACTTTTGAGTGCTTAACCCTGTACCCATTCCCAGAAACCTTCTTCTTTGTCTACTTACACTTATGAACCTACCAAAATTATTGCTTGCCTTTGTAGCTTTCCTTGCAAGTAGGTATAGCCACGTGACACAGATCTGGGCAATGGAATATAAGAACAGTCTCCCCCGACTCCTGAGAAAGGCTTCAATTTCTTAATAAGAGGGATAGATGTCGCCGGCCCCAGCCTTTCACTGTCCTTCCTAACTGGAACATGGACCTGATGCCTGTAGCTCTGGTGGCCACATCATACTTCCGAGATAGCACTCCTCCATGTTAAGAATGGTGAATGGACAGAAAGAGCAGGGATCCTCGATGACAGCGTTGAGCTGTTAAACCCATTTCAGTAGCCAGACACCCCAGCCTTCATGTTGTATCAGACAATGAACCTCCTCAATTTGTTTAGGTCATTTAAGTTGTGTTTAATGCTTGAAACCAAACACAGTCCTAACTGTGAAATAGATGACAACACATTCATCGGGATCCTTTTAAAGCACTTATATTAGGAGTTATGATTACAATCCATGCTGTAATCTAACCGTTATACATAAAAAGTAAGCAAAATAGATAGTGCAATGTTCAAAAACAAGGATTTAATTTTCAGCTCCAGCCCTGCCACCCACTAGCTCACTTAAGTGATTTTCCCTTTATAAAGCTCAGTTTCTGTGTATGTAAATTGGACGGAATTATGTAATAAAAAGATTATAAGAACTAAATGAGAAAAACGCATAGAAAGCACTTATTTGGCACACAGTAAGTGCTCAATAAAGATTATTTTGTTATTTATAATTTTATAGTATGAAGTCATGCTAAAGAACTTAATTCATGGAATCTGTTATACTTTACCAATTCACATCAGTTCAAACTTTTGGATACTATAATGTCCTGCTTTGATTTGATGTCCACCAATAAACTCAATTCTATTCACTATTTCTTTCAAAAGGGGCAGGAAAACATACCACACAAGTGTTGGAAGACATTATTCCAGTGTTGTTTCTCATGCTCACGTTATTATACATCTAGTATAACTCCAATCTGTCACAATTCAATTAGTTCAAAACCAAAGATTCACTAGAGTGAGCTTTATTAGAATTAATTGCCATTATTATTAATGTCAAGTGCCCAAGTGAATTTGAATCGTCCCATCCGTTCACAGAATACTGTTATTTCCCTTGCCAGTTCAGTGTCCAAAGTTTTTATGTGTCCAGTGTCAGATTAAGAAAAATGCTTAATAAGTTTTTTTTTCCCTCCTCAGTTTGGGAGAGGTCTTATGCCTGGTTACCATAGCTAAAACAGGAGACACCAAATGGAAGAAAGGTATGATTTATATGAGAAAGAATGAAAATAAAAATCACACCCCACTTAGAGGAAGAGACTGGGACCGAGTCAAAATAGTCAGAGATGAAAGCTTAGCAACTTTGCACATTTTAAGCACTGCCTGGAATTCTGACTGATGGGATGTTCTGGAAGGAGGCTTAAGCAAATAAGTACGCTAAGAGGAACACTGAAGTTGTTTCATGCTGTGGCTGTTTTAATCTTTGGGCATGAACTAGTAATTATTTTCATAGGGAGTGGGAGTAGAAGTAACCAGGGGATTTCTGAGGCCTATAACGGACTTCTGTGGTGTGAGCTGAGAATCTAATGTTATACCGCAAGATTACAGGGCCCTCCATCTCTTCTGAGCAGCGCAAGTTTTAATCTACACTCCAGCCTCAGTGTGTCCTCTCAGCTTTGGTCTGCAGAGGGGGACTTTATCTTGCTTCCTGGGCTTTGGAATAAGCAAAATGGTGTTAGCTGCTCTCCTAGAGACAAACCTTCAGACACCGAATGAATCCATGGCTCTCAGGGAGGTAGCATAAGATGCTCCTATGGTTTAAAGTCGGTTTCTCTGCAGGTAACTACAAAGTGTATGGAATTAATTATCCAAAATAGCTGGAAAATCTCCAGGGTCTCTGTTACCGAGAAGAAATTATAAAGCATCCAGGAGAAGATAAAAAAAATAGTAAACTTCATTCAGTTACATTTTTCTTGTGCTGATTATGTGTTTTTAGATTTTTTTTATTAACAACAAAAGTCAACCTTTGTGAGTTTGTTCTCTTATATGTAGCAAACTCTTTGAGAACAGACTTCTTGAAGCTTAAATTACTGTGACTTTGCCCAGCTCCTAGCATCTTATGCTCAGGATGATATTAAAAGTGCCTGTAATGGAAAATTGAGAGAGAAAATTCAACTTACTAGAAAGATCCCTTATTATTCCATTATGTTATTCTTTTATTTCAAATACTGTGTCTATTTTTTTCCCTAAACCTATATATGATATAAATATCATCTTGTTTCTCTTTATCTCCTCGTTGCAGGTACAAGAAATTAAAAATAATAATGTCATCCTGAGGTTTACCGGTTTCAAAAAGGAGATTTCTTGTGGTTTATGTATCTGGTGGGCACTTGATATGAAGAACATACTTTAGGTTAGGTTCTTTCCCTTGACATCACATTTTCCTTATATATACCAAAGCTAGATTAATCTTCCTAAGGCATTACTTCTGTTGTGTCAGACGTGAGCCCTGGTGTCCACTGCCTGTGGTGTGTAGTCCCTTCTGCAATCTGGCCAGCCCTAGCTTTAAGCCTCATCTCTTGCCGTTCCTTTACTTGAACTTGACTACTAAGGTCCGGACAAACTTGGTTACTAATTATTCTTCCAACATATTGTGCAATTTTCCGTTTCTGATTTTTTGGTTGTCTCTCACTTTGCAGTGCCCTTGTCATCCACCTTTATGTCAATCTGGTTTATGCATCATGGTTTAAATTGAAAGCCCTTTCCTCCAAGAGGCCTGTTGTGGTCATGTCAGGTCTGGTATTTTTCTCTTTTAAACTCCCACAGTATTCCACTTGTATAACTTAGTTCACTTTTTACTTATCGCCCTTTATTAAGCTGTTTGCAAGCCTCTTTCATTAATTCAATGTACGTTTATTGGCTACCCACCCTGTGTCAATAACTATTCTAAGAACACTGGATATTGCAGTGACCTATATTCATGAATTTAATAGGATATCTCTCCTACTAAATTGTGAACTCCTCGTGGACACGGACAACATCCATTTTGATTTTATATTTCTAGTAGGACAATGCTTTGGATGTAGAAAGCAATTAGCAAGTTGTATTCAATAAGTAAAGCAGTAGCTTTTGACTCTATGAGACCCAATGCTGTGTTTTAGCTAATATTTTGTAATGTCCCCTTTACTATGCTGAAAGAAAAGTGACAAATAGTATAATCGTTTTCCATACATAGTTTCAAAAATATTAATAAAATATCTGCACATAAATATTAATATAATACCTTCAAAAATGACAAATAAAAGAAAAACATTTACCACGAAATGATATACATTTTATTATGTAAATGTTTGGCCATGACTACTTGGAAAACACAGTTAAGTAGTCAGATGCTTGCCTCAACTTACAATGAATAAGTTTGGATTTTTCAACAAGTTAGAAAGTAAGAAACCATTTCCTATGTGGAAAGCAGGAAAATGAAATAGCAGAGGTATGAATGGCACTAAATAAAAAATAGTGTTTGGATAGGCTATACCAACCTAGACTCATTTGTGTAAAATAAAGGAAGGAGAGAAATAACCTTCATCAAAGTTGGGATAACACACCAAAAAAACTGTAGACCAACAAAGTGGAGAAAATGCAGAAGTGTGACAGCCCAACAAATGAGCTGTGTCTTGTAAGTGGAGGGTCAAAATAATTCATATGAAATGACCTAGGGCAGAGTAATGACAGAGTCGCACAGAAAACATATCTTCTATTTTAAAATCTTGCCACGTGTTGGGGAATACTTTCAGTTTCTGGTATTTATTAAGACTTTGAAGGCCAAATATTTTGGCAGGTGGTAGGGAGCAGAGGGTGGATTAGGAAAAAAAAAAGAGTAATGCATACAGGAGGCTGTCAAAAACTGTTTTATGATACACTTCTTGGGGCAGGATGAGGGAAAAATTAAAATTAAAAGGCAACTCACTCTGCTTCTGGTCACAACTGAGGAACTAGTATTGGAAGAGTGTGACTGTGGTAAACAATACATATCTGTGCATAATATTGTCAGATGCTGGACAAAAGCCAGCACAAGATTGTGATTCCTGGGAGAAGGAAAGCCAGTAAGGTGTGTCACATGATTGTTCTGATTTTCTGTCTGGATGTACGTCTTGGAACCACAGCAGAGGGACAGGAAACCGCCCAGAGCACAGCCATCTTGCTGAGCTGAAAAGGCAGAGATCAGGGCCCCGGGGAAACTGAGGGAACTAGAATTTGTAGGGCAGAGAACCAAAGAGAAAGGAGAAATGAAGAGAAAGATCCAGAAATCTACATCAACCATCCCTTTGAAACTCCATGAGGTGGGAGGAAAACAATTACTGGGGAAAGAACAAGTATCCAGAAGCTAGATGCTGAACAACTACTCAGGGGCTGAGAAGAGTTTGAATTCAGTCTAGTCACAGAGGAAAGACCTGCAACATTCAGTGGAGACCCCAGGGAGTCTGTGCCTTAGGAGTAGTGCCAATGTAGTTACTCAAGGCTGGACTTAATAAAGCTTAAATAACAAGAATAAAAAGAATCAAGCTGATCCATAAGTAATTTAATTGCTCCTGGAACAAAAAGTCAATGTTCTTTAAAGGAAGGCAATGAAATCAAGAAATCAAAAATCTAATCAAATCAATCACAATGTGCTTAACATGCAAAAAATAAAAAAAGAAAAAAGAAAAATATGACCCATAATCAGGAGAAAAAATGATAAATAGAAACAGACTCAGAAGTGATAGAAATGTTGGAATTAATAAACATTTATATAAAAATATAAATGTAAAAAAGAAATGAAAACTAAAAAGGGAACTTCTAGAGATGCAAAACAAAATATCTGAAAGAAAAAATTCACTGCATGGTTAAATAGCAGAATAGACATTACAGGAAAAAAAGATCAATGAACATGAATATGTTATAATAGAAATTTTTCACAGTGAAGTATAGAGAGAAAAAGACTAAAAGTAAAAGCATATTCCCAATTATCCCTGTGATAACGTAAAAGGCTTAACAAATGTATAAATTAAGGTCCCAGAGAAAGAGAAGAATAGAAAAATATTTGAAAAAGTAATGCTCAAAAAATTCCTAACTTGATGAAAACTATAAATACACGGGTCCAAGAAGCCGCATGAATCCCAAACAGGCAGGACACACACACACACACACACACACACACACACTAAAAAAAAACACAGAGAGGCATATCATAATAAAATTCCTGAAAACAAGTGAGAAGGAGAAAAATATCAAAAGCATCCAGAAGACAAAAGACACATTTTGTGCCAGGACGAGAGATAACAATTATCACTGACTTCATCAGAAACAAAGCTATCCAGGAGACAAGGAATGACATTTTAAAAATACTGAAAGAAAAACAACTTCTGTTAATCAAGAATCGTAAATCAGCAAAAACATCCTTGAAAAAGGACAATGAAATAAAGACATTTTCATATAATCAAAAGCTGAGAGAATGTTCACCAGGTATTACAAAGAGATGTTAAAAGATATTATTCTTTAGTCTGAAAGTGAAGGATACCACTTAGAAACTAGATCAGCACGATGGAATTAAGAGCGTCAGAAATGGTAAATATGAGGCTAATATTTAAGACCTTTTATCATTTTTTCAATTTCTTCAAATATTAGTGACTATATAAACTAAGTACCTAACAGTGTAATGTGGAGTTCATGATGTATGTAGAAGAGAAAAATAGATGACAATAATGTCACAAAGGACAGGAGGGAAAAATTTAAAAATTACTAGTATAAGCTTCTTATGTTACTTATAAAATGGGTATAATATTATTTGAAGATAGATCATGATAAGTTGAAGATGCACATTTCCTATAAAACATAAACTACCTATGAGTCTAACTTTTTAAGAAAACAACTGGTTCACTGGCTCCATAAATATTACATTGAAGAAAAAAATAGGCAGCTCAAACAAAATAAATTTGTATTTTGTGCAGTACAAATTTCTTATCATTGAACTTTTATATATAGAATGCATATATAATATTAAATATAATTTAATATTATTAAATATTTATATTTAATACTTTAGAAGAGCAATATTAAATACTTTTAAAAAATCCTTAAAACATAATTATATTCATTTGATGTAACTTCCATAATTTGATAATATTTAGTTTGGAATTTGTTAAAATAGTTTATATCATCTTTGCTACATGTTTTTAAGTTTCTTTACAGTGCCCATTATAATATATTTATAGTAACTGTACTTTGTAGTACTGTGATATAGGACTGAAACTCTTTCTCCCCAGATACGAATTTGGAAATGTTCTAATAAGTAATTTAGGATCTTTTCTTAAAAAGTGGGTTTGAAATTCATAACTTTGTAAGTAGTGCCCCTGTCTTTTTTCCTCCCTCAGAGAACTCTCTGTAAATGTTGGCTGACATGTACTTTTTCCATTTTAAATGAATGAATTGTGCACTGATCACTAATTCATTCAGATCTTTTTTTTTCCTTTATTGAAGTGTACTTTACATATTATGCCTTTACTCCATTTTAAGTGTACAATTAAATGGTTATTAGTAAATTTACCAAGTTGTACAGCTATTTACACAAATCGGTTTTAGAGGATTTCCTTCCCCCGATTGAGACCCCTAATTCCCATCCCCAAATACATTTCAAGCGTGCCCCTCCCCTCCACAGTGCTCACCACACCGCTCAGATGTCGGTCTACCCCCCATTCCCCAAATCCCTAGTGAACACCACCACCATTTGAGCACCATAGTGTTAATCAGTCAGTACCAATTTGATGGCAAGTACATGTGGGGCCCATTCTTCCAGTCTTGTGTCACCTCACTTCGAATAATGGGCTCAAGCTTAATCCAGGA
>CAUYRT010076670.1:0-56319 GCA_963574885.1 Lepilemur ruficaudatus
TCCATCCATCCATCCATCCATCCATCCATCCATCCACCCATCCATCCATCCATCTATCCGGGCGGCCGGCCCGCCCGCGCCCCCACCCCCCCCCCAACCACCCCCCCCCCACACCCACCACCCCACCACCCACCCACCCAACCACCCATCCATCCAGCCATCCATCCATCCACACATCCATCCATCCATCCATCCATCCATCCATCCATCCACCCATCCATCCATTCATCCATCCACCCATCCATCCATCCACTCATCCATCCATCCATCCATTCATCTGTCTATCCATCCATTCATCTGTCTATCCATCCCATGTCCTTGCCTGTATGGTGCTTACCTTCTAAAGGGAAAATCATGAAACAAGTAAGAAAGTACACAAGCAAGATAAATTCCTGTAGTGAAAATTGCTATGGAGTAAAAACCCCAGGGTGATGGAATAAGGTGTGGCCAGTAGAGGGTGGGGAGGACCACTTTAGGGAAGATCTAGGAAGGACCCTCAGTAGTGGTGACATCTCCATTGCCTCCTCCTGCATGGGGAGGTGAAACCAGCATTACTCTTATAAATTTGAACAGATCCCGCAAGGCTCTGGACTGCAGGACTTGTCAGAGCCTTTAGTGCATGGCAGTACCCTGTGCTCTGGACAGTGGGAGAGCTGTGCTATTTTTGGAAGCCCTGTCCTAAGGGAACATCTGGAGGGGCATGTCTTCTATGGGATGCATGTGAGGACACACCAGACTGGGGCCGGCAGCTTGGACCACTGGCAAGAGTGTGGAAGCTGCTGCTTCTCAACTGCCTGACCCTCAGGCTCTGAGCAAAAGGGCTGCTCGCAGAGTGACCAAGTCCCTCCCATCACCCCCTCCCCTGCCCTGCAGCCCAGCAACAGAACCCCCTCCACGTGCTTTCCCTGGGCAAGCCTCCCATAGTCCTCACGGTGTGCTAAGGATGGAGCACGTGTTAGCCCATTTTACTAGCGAGACAATGAGGCATCCTGTGGGCAGCCTGAAGATGAACTCCCCTCTGGCCTCCTGTGTCCACTTGCCACGGTCTGGCCTCTGCTGACACCAGCCTCACCCCATGTCCCTTTCTCCTTAGCCAGCACGCTGCCGTCCCACGCCGCAGTGCCTTCCTGTCCCAGGAGCAGGATAAACTCTGTCGCTCTGAGCTTTGTATCTGCTGCTACCCACTGCTTCAAGGGTGGTCCCTAAAACCACCAAGCCCAAGGCAAGTACCCACCCCCGGGTGCACATTAGAACCTCCTGGGCCACTGTGTAAAAGGCTTATGATGTCCAGGCCCCTCCCGGACCCATTGCCTGGGGTGGGGCCCAGGGACAGTCTGTTTCTCGTCTGTCTGGGCCGTGGGTTCCTGGAGAGCAGAGGCTGCTCTCTCATGTCCCCTCCTGCACCCCCAGCAACAGGAGCAGAGTCCGCACACAGCGGGGGGGCCCTTGAGTCTCTGTTGACTTGAGGGAGGTTCAGAGAGGCTAAGCCACCTTCCTAAGATCTCCCAGCAGGGACTGGACCCCTGCCTGGAAAACTGCACCCTCGGACTGCCAAGCAATGTCACAGGTACCCATTCTATGTCCCTTGTTCCAGAGATGGGAGACCGGAGGTGCAAGGTGGGATCCTAGGAGCATGCCCTGCCCGCACCCCGCTGCCGGGTCTCAGGCCAAGTTTGGGGCCGAGTCTTCCGCCTGCCAGCTGCCCCTGGCCCCAGCACAGCTGACGAGCCGCGCTCTGCCTGGCTGCCCAAGGAGACCAGCCTTTGTGCAAGACAAGGGAAGCTCCGCAGACACCTCTCTCACTGCCAAGAGGCCTCCAGGCGGGGCGGTGGGGGACCTCCAGGCCCACACGCAGGATCGGATGGAAGAAAAACGTCTCCCAGCGTCACTTCCTGTCTCCTTCCTTTCCTGCCTGACCCTACCCGCTCCCACAGGATCCGGCAGAAGCGGGATTTGGTTTTGCTCCGATGGTCAAGGGACCCGGGAGGGCCACGTGCGAGGGAGAAGGTCTGGGATTGACGAGGTCGGGCGTCTTGCTTGGGATCTGGGAACCAGGGCCGGTTGTTGTTTCCTCTTGCAAAACGAGGAACAGGCATCCTGCCCTCAGAACCTTACCCTGTGCCTCTTCTCTGACCTCGTGATCACTACTGGCTGGGGGCTAGTGAGAGAAAACCACCATCCCCACGTACAGCAGAGACGCAGCTACCGTGGTGTTCAGTGCAGCGTTATTTACGTTGGGAGGAAGCAACTGGAAACAACCTGCTCACCAGTACCAGGGGATTGGTCAAAAAGAAAAATGTTAAGGCCGGGCGCGGTGGCTCACGCCTGTAATCCTAGCACTCTGGGAGGCCGAGGCAGGTGGATGGCTCAAGGTCAGGAGTTCAAAACCAGCCTGAGCAAGAGTGAGACCCTGTCTCTACTAAAAAATAGAAAGAAATTAATCGGCCAATTAAAAATATATAGAAAAAATTAGCCGGCCATGGTGGCACATGCCTGTAGTCCCAGCTACTTGGGAGGCTGAGGCAGGAGGATCGCCTGAGCCCAGGAGTTTGAGGTTGCTGTGAGCTAGGCTGACGCCATGGCACTCTAGCCCAGGCAACAGAGTGAGACTCTGTCTCAAAAAGAAAAAAATAAATAAAGAAATAAAAATGTTTTATATATATATATGTATATGAATGAGAAGGAAAAAAGCATTTAAAAACTTGCTGTAGCAAAATATTGAATGACATGGATAAATATTCTCCCCGTGTTACGTCATTCTTTTTTAAAGAGCTCATTGCAAATCATGAATCCATGAGCTACTTTTTTTTTTTTTTGGTAAACAAATAATGTGCATTCACTGAAAGAAAGGATTTGAAGGATACAGGGAAAGGATTTGAAGAATACAGGATTTGAAGGATACTTACGTGGGGTGTAATGGCGGCAGGTATTACGGATCATACTGGTGTCTTGCTAGCCTGCATTGTTAGTAGTGTGCATACGTTACGTTTCTAATAAAGTAGCACACGTGAGAAGCTCCACACCATTCTCACCTCACAATATTGTTTCGAGAATCAACTGAATGAGACTGTACGAAAATACTCGCAAAAGTCCCAAGTGTGACGTGAATATAAAACGCAACCATGCTCACCTAGAAACCGTATTGCTTGTGGAACCTGATGAATGTTAAATATATACATATAATGTTGTGATCGTGGCAGAATTGTTCAACACTAGGGAAATTTCTAACTGGTGAACTCCTACTCATCTCACAAGGCCCAACACACATTGCCCTTCTTCAGGGAAGTCTCCCTACCCAGCACACCTGGAGTGGAGGCAGTGGGATCCTTTCTTCATTTTCCTAAAGCATTAATTCATCCTCAGATTAGAAAACTCATCTGTTAACTATCTGCCTTCCACACCACGCTGGCTGACCCTTGAGGGCTCTGGCCATGACTTCCGAATCCACAATTGCTTATAGATTACCAGCACCTGGTAGGTGATTAATAATTGCTTGCTGAAAAGCTAGATGAATGAATGAATGACGTTCATGCCAGCTCCCTTTATTCAAGCAAGGGCTTCTGAAAGCATGTGTGTAATTCCCAGCTATAAATTGAACAGTATTTTTAAATGCAGGAGGGGACTTGCTATTTAAAGGAGCCCTGATGTAAATCCTTTTTATAAAACGAAGACATCTTGAGTAATGTGAATAATTGCTCCCTGACATATCTGTTTATAAGCTGAGATTTTTAAGGATCGGGAAGACTGGTGTATTTTTTTAAAAATTCGTTTGACAAATACTGGCAAAGTCCTTACTCTGTGCCAGGCTACGTGTTGGGCGAGGGTGTGACTGAAGGGTGAGCCCAACCCTTAAGGACTCACCAGCCCAGCTACGCTCATTGATAACGTCGTCCTGGGGCTCTGAGGACCAGCGACAGCCTAAGTCAGCATCCTGCCTTCTCCACTTTCCAGCGACGCATCCCTGGGCCGCTTAACCTCGCTCAACCCCAACGGCCACGTGTGTGTCAGCTGAGAGCAATGAAAGTACCCACCGGCTACCTAGTCACGAAGATAAAATGAGACGGTGCATGTGAACTGATCGGAAAACGGCCTGGCCTAATACATGTTTGCTTTTCTCCTTAGAAGTCAGGTGGGAGGATGTCTACCAGAAGCCCACACCATGGCGGACCCTCGGCCACTAGGGCCGTGAAGGTTTGTGTGGCTTTGTGTCTTCTTAACAGCTAGGGCACCTGGGCTCGGTTTCTCCTGCAACACAAGGACAAAAATACCCGTGAAATGAAGACATGGTGAGCTCTAAGGGGAAGAAAGTTGCAGGCAGTGCTACAGAGATACTTTAACAATCCTCGCTGTGTTTGGTAGGACAAAAGATTAATGTATATACCCGTTCCCATCTCCCCCGCAACCCGCCGCCCTCTGCTCACAGAAGAGGATTCTAGCATAGGACGGTGATGTCCCTCTCCTCCCTCGTGGGTGACTTGGCAGAGCTTCTGCAAATACGAGCTGCAGCTGAGGGAGCCCTGTGGATGGATCCCTGTGTCACTGGGGTGACGGAAGTGTCTACCGGGTGTGCAGGCTGGGTGCACAGGGAAAGGTGGCCGTTCCTTAGCATTAGTGCCTCTAGGAGACCAACAGGCCATAGTTTTCGATACAGGAAACCATTGTCAGATCTAAACGATAATCTTTTGCTCCCATTTTGTGGATGGGGAAACTGAGGCTCGAGGTCCCACATCTGTTTAAAAGAAGCAGAGCCACACTGCTCTCTGCAATGTAGGAAAATGCCAGGTTGGAAAACAGCTCTGTCCGTGGGTGTCTCTCTTTACAAAACCACAGCTCTCTTGGAGGAAGGTTTCATCACAGGGCAAGAGAGAGCCTTTATTTTCCAATTGCCGCCCTCCCGGGAGTAGAGGATTGCGCCGGGGTTGGCAGATGGGCGGGAGGTATTAGGAAACCAGGCACGGGCGGGAGGCAAGCCGGCGCCCCGCTGTGAGTGCTGCTCCAGGCGGTTTGCTGAACAGTCCTGCTGTGGACTACAAACAAGAGAGCCTCACAGCCATCTCAAGTCCGTGGCCCAGACTGCGGGGCAGACCCCGTGCGTGCGTTAGGGGCTCCCTGAGGCTGCCTAGCCCAGCCCTTCCCTCTGAACTCACACATGAACCAAGAGACTGGCCAGGGCTTGGAATTTACGCCTTATTTGTGTATTTGTTTAAGAAACACAGAGCATTTATCCTCTGTCAGCTCTAGGTGCTTCCCAGACATTAGCTCATGCCATCCTGGTCTGAGCAACCCTTTAAAGTAGGTATAATTATTATCCCCATTCCACAGATGTGGTAACTGAGGCGCAGAGAGTTAAGGCCTTGGTCAAGGTCACACGCAGTTCCTGACCACCCGGCTGTGCTGCTTGGCCCCTTGGGAACAGAAACTCATTCCCTTTAGACTCCTCTTTTATTTTCTTCTGACTGCATCAAGGAGAAAGTCTCGATTTGGTATTAGTCTGTCTTCAACCCCTCTCCGATGCTTACTAATATCTTTTAACAAAGAGAGAGGCTCAGGCTAAGCACTGTCCTGGCCACCGTGTCCAACGGGAAGTGTCGTCAAGGTGGTATGTCCGTGATTAAAAGCGGGGAACACTGCCCTTTGTAGGAACAGGTGCCGCGGGGCGCAGAGACTCGCTCAGGGCTTCAGAACAGGCAGGTCACTCGTGAAGAAGTAAAAAAAAAAAAAAAAAAAAAAAAAAATTGGTCTTTTGACCACCTGCTGTCTTGAGGTTTTTCAATCCAATTCAGTTCAAAATCAATTCAACAAACAGCTTTAGCGTGACTGGCAAGAGGTGTAAGGCATATGTGAGCTCTGTGAGACGCTATACAAATGCAGTGTCGCCTGATTGTAATATTTTTTTTATTGGGGGGAGGATGATTCCTTTAGCTCTACTTTATTTTATTTTTCCCCCCTCTCAGACACTTTATCCTGAAAGGGTTACAAACCCAAGAAAAGCTTTTTTTTTTTTTCCATAAGCACAAAGAACTAATATTAGCAGATTGGGGTTTCTGTAAATAGTCATTGTAGTCTGTGATTTGGTGAGCCTCGAATTCCACCCTCCTGAAAGCTGCACATTTATAACTTGTGAATTCATAAATATTTACGAATTCACACAATCATCACTGACAAATTATTTCATCTGACAGCTCCACACAGGCTCTGCCTGGTTTTGTGAAATTCTGATCAAATCTCACGTAAAGTCCCCGAGTGACAGGCAGAGACCCAGCGCGGCTCAGAATCACAACCAGATCCCCCCGACCCCGACGGGTCAGTAACTGATATTTACAGCAACAGCGTCGGCGGCGGTGTCCTGAGTGAGAGGGACCGTGTCGTAGGAGAAGCCGCCAGATGTTCTCAACAACCGTACACAGATCCAGAGCGACACAGCTTTGCAAGTGTCAGACTCGGGGTCCTGTGATGAGGAGGCGGGAGTGCCTTCGGGAAGAGGCAAGCCTGGGGGCCCGACGCACTGGGCTCAGATCCAGGCCCGGCGACTTGGTTCCATGTGTCCCTTAATAGATTTCCGAACCTTGCTGAGCCTCCGTTTCTTAGTTTAGAAATCAACATCCTCATAGCAGCGACCCAACGGGGTCAGTATAGCAAGGCCTCCGGGCCAGGGTGTGCCATGTGGCAAGAGGTTCAATAAATCTTGGTTTTTATTATTACGGTTGCAAACAACAGTTTGACTAATCATGATTTCCGGCAGGATCGAGTTCTCGGTGATTTTGAACGCAGGCAGAGGAAGAGCAGCTTGGAAGTCCTTTTCCCGTGTTTCGACCTAAAGGCACCAGGGAGGGATGTCTCTGTGTGTGGTTCTAATCGTCGGGCCTCCAGAAGGAAGTCACGTGCCTCCCACGCGTGGACTTCAGGTGACCCTGAGTGTCTGTCCACCCACTGGAATTATTCTTCCGTGCATGCACCTTTGCACAGACAAGTAATAACTCGCTTTTTTTTTTTTCCAATTCAGTTGGGTGATTGAATATCACCCTGGTAAATATCACTTTCAAATGAATTGGAATAAACTCCTGCCTTTGTTGATCAGGGCTGAATAATAAGGATACCCGAAGCCATGTATGCATGGGAAAATCCGACTTTGGTGACGGAGGCTGGGCCAGCCTTCTGCCGCTCAGCCCTGGCGCACGGAAGCCGTCCAGCTTAGAACAGTGATCGAGGCTTAGCTTTGACCCCATGCTGGGCGGACCAGGCTCTGCAGGGGCGGTTATAAAGGCTAAATGCTATTCCGTGGCTTCAAAGGTCCAGTAGCTTCCCACGGAGCCCCACCCAGCTCTGCTCCCCCGAGCGACCCCCAGCTGCCCTAGACTCCTGTTTCTTGAATGCACAGAGCTCATTCCCACCTCAGGGCCCTTGCATTTGCTGTTCCCTCCACCTGAACCCCAGCCCGTCCTGCCACCAAGGTCTTCATGGACCTGTCCCCTTCTTGTCACCCAGGTCTCCTGAGAATGGCCACCCCCTCAGAGATCCCTTCCCCACCCTCCTAAACTCGTCACCCATCACCAAATCACCTTCTCTTTATGACTCGCATTTAATTTTCTTCATAGCACGACTTGAAACTCCAATTTCTTTTCTTTTTCTTATTTTCTGTCTCTGTCCACTCACTATGAAGGCCACAAAGGCAAGATCTTGACTGTCTTACCTGCTGCTGTATCCCTCCTGCTTAGGCAGCACCTCGCATACAGTAGGTGCTCAGTAAATATTTGTTTGATTGAGAAAATACACGAACATAGTTATGAATAGGACAGGCACAGGATTCACATACACGGCGTGCAAACTCTGAGCAAACTCCAAGCTCTGCTACACCATAGCTTTGTGACCTTGGGCCACTGAAACCAGGGACAGCCTCATCTTTAAAGTCATGGGACTTATCTCCTCTGTAGCACTGTGGGACTTTAGAGGTCCCCAGAATATGAGGAATCTAGCCCAGCACCCACCGTGCTGAAGAGCCGTATGTGGCTGGTGCCTCCCCGTTTGTGGTCAAAATGAATACGAGGTAACTCATGGAATCCTGCATTTGGGCATTCCTAGTGCTGGGGCTTAAACAGTCAGCGTTTGTTTTAGACCCTCTGACCTTTTCTTTCCACATCAGGCTTCTAGAACCTTCCAAATCTGTTTCCAGGGGAAACCCTGGCATATTTTGAGAAAACTTGCTTGCAAGCTAATTGCAGGAGCAGGGCTCCCACAGGTCCAGGGGATAAAGGCGGAGAGATGTCGCTAGAGAGATGCTCACAACAGGTTTGAGGAGGAGCCGACACGCAGGAGGGAAACCGACTCTGGGTTCAAGTTTGGCGATGTGAACTTTTCCGGCTGCAGACAAAGCCTCAGGTCATGCGTGTGTGTGTGCGTGTGTGGGTGCGTGCGTGTGCATGCATGTTGAGTGCCTTGTTTAAGCGTGTGTGTGCGGGGGGCGTGCCTACACATTTGCACACACACACACACACACACACACATGCAATTTCCAAAGTTGCTTTCAGCACAAATTAAAGAAGAAAGATTTGTTTCTTCCCAAACTTCTGCAATTTCCGCATCTGTCCATTTGGGTAAATTTGACAAGGGTCATCTCTTTTGTCTTCTCTTTCCTTTTAGTTTTTCCTTTCCCCCCCAAACCCAGCAACTCCGCGAGAAGCGTTTCCAGGAGTGCTAACTGACAAGTGTACACAGCCGTCCGCAGCCGGGGAGCTTGCTGCTCGGTCGCTAACTTGTTAGACAGGAGCTAGATTACAATCATAAATAAATGATTTGCTGTCTCCTCGCATTCAGAGTTGTAGCTTTTAAAGTGTGCCTGTCATCGCGGAATCAGATTTAGTCAAATGCTGTGTAACTGCGAAATTATCCCATCCTTACCTTTTTATTCTCCTTATAATGGACAGTTAAATTGGATTTTCAAATTTGAAGTGCATATGTTTTTCAAATCCCCAGAGGCTGTCTATTTTTTCATTTCTAAAGCAACTCACTAATGTTTATCATTACCACACAGAAATATTACAATTCTTAAGGGGCGCCTTACAAAATCAGCGCAGGAGAAATGTGCTTTATCGTCTCAAAATGAAACCAATTTCTCAGCTGATTTGCAATTTATTTACATGTTAGCATTTGATTTCCGGCTGATTTATAACCCCACGCGGCTCCGTCTCGGTTTATTTAGGAAGCGGACCGCGGTGGTCGGGGAAGGTTGCGGAGCGCCGCGTGGCGAGGGCGTCTGCTCCCCCAGGCTGGGGTCAGTTGGTTTAGTTTCTCCTGCGGCGACTCCAGGGTCCCAGCGCGTGAGAAGACGAGGGGTGACAGGCCCCGCCACTGGAGAAGACGAGAGGCTAGAGGACAGCTTTCCAGGGGGAGCGCGCTTGTTCCTCTGCCGTGAGCAGGGATCGGGCAGAGGAAGGGCAGAAATCGACGGCTGGGGCGTACCGGACTTGCCTGCGCTGGCGCATGCGCGTAGCTAATGGCTAGCGCGACACCTGGGTTCAGGAAGCATTGGAATTGACAGTGGGGAGTTTATTAGGGTTTATAGCTTTATTTCTTTGACCATTTATTCACTGATCCATTCTCTCAGCCATCCTTACAGCTATTCCTCATCCTCCTATCCGGCCTTCCCCCATATCTCTCTCCTCCAATCCATCCACTTATCTGTCCGTCATCCATCCATCCATCCATCTACCAATCCATCTACTTAACCATCACTCATTCATTCATCCATCCATCTGCTGACCCATTTGTCCATCTGTCCATCCGTCCATCTATCCATCCATCCATGCACTAACCCATTTATCCATACATCCACCTTTCCACCCATCCATCCACCACACACTCACAATATAGGCCTTTGGACTGAGTGCTAGGGATTTAGAGATGACCAAAAGGCTGACATGGCCCTCACAAAGCTCATGGCTACATGAAGGAGACAAACATATACCTCAGGGTCATTGTGAAGATCAAATTACTCAATGTATATTAGGTGCTTAAAATCATTTAAAAATGTAATATACATGTGAGCCGTGCAATGGGTGAGAGCATCCCGCTTCCTTCCAGCTGTGGAACCAAGGCAAACAACTTTATCTCACCAAACCTTGGTTCCTCATCTAGAAGACGTCAGGGAGGGCACAAGCATGGTGGCTCACACCTGTAATCCCAGCACTTTGAGAGGCTGAAGGAGGAGGATTGCTTGAGCCAGGAGTTTGAGACCAGCCTGGGCAATATAGCGAGACCCTGTCTCTACAAAACATTTTGTAAAAAAATTAACTGAGTATGGCACTGCGTGCCTGTAGTCCCACATAGTTGGGAGGCTGGGGCATGAAGATCGCCTGAGCCCAGGAGTTCAAGGCTGTAGTGAGCTACGATTGCACTAGTGCACTCCAGCCTGGGCGACAGAGCGAGACCCTGTCTCTAAAAAAATAAAATAGAAAGAGGAAGTAATAATAATAATGATAATGATGCCCATCTGCCAAGGACCTTGGTAGAATTTAATGAGAGAACCCATATAATGTGCTTTGCATAACATTGGGGCCACAGTTAGCACTTGGTAAACTTTCTTCTTCTTCCTATTATGATTGTTAGATTAATAACAGGGACAAAGGAAGAAAGAGCAATTATGCCAGAGTTAGGAGAGGAGGAAAGATATTACAGAGGAGAAACAACTCCTCCTCCTCTTCTTCCTTTTTTTTTGAGACAGAGTCTCACTCTGTTGCCCAGGGTAGGGTGCCGTGGCGTCAGCCTAGCTCACAGCAACCTCAGACTCCTGGGCTCAAGCGATCCTCCTGCCTCAGCCTCCCGAGTTCTGAGCTGGGTTTAGAGAAGAGGGAAACTTTCTTCAGGTGTCGGAGGGGAAGAGGGTGTCCAGCAGAGAGAGCAGCTTGCACAGAAGTCTGTGGCCCGAGGGTGCAGCCGAGGAGGCTTCAACAGAAGGCTTCAACAGTGTGTGGCGTGGGAGCACAGGGCCCGTGGGCAGAGGGGAGGAGGTACGTGTGTTGAAGTCGACCTCAAAGACCTTGCCTTTTAGGATGCTGAGCTTGGGCCTTGTCCTGGGGATGACAAGGAGCCACTGGCAGGGCTTTATCAAGGACACGGCTCCATCCAGTTGGCACCTTAGGAAGCTCTGCCTTGCAGAGAGCAAAGGAGCAAAGGGACAAGGGCTAGAGAAATAGCTGCCTGGAGAGCAAAGGAGGCAGGACCCAGTGCGTTGGTGGGTGGCTAGCAAGACAGGTTTTTAAGTAGAATCAGCCGGAACTTGGGGACCAATTGGAGAGAAGTAGGAGGGATAATAAGGGCTTGACAGAGGTCTCGAGGAGCACCCTATCAGAGGCAAAATCCCTGCGACTGAGATGAATTTTCCTCCGCACTTCGCTTCTATCTGCTCATGCCATGCAGAGCCACTCTGAATAAATTTGCATGTATTTATGCTGCAGGCAGCCAGCGCTAAAAGGAGCATCTTTCTCTCTCTCTCTCTCTTTTTCTCTCTGAATGTGAGCTCACATCCAGCATGAGTTCCCTTCTGAGCAGAGTCAGGAGCCAGGAACTTCCAGGGACTTCCTGAGTGAACCTGGACGCACCCCTTACCTCTGCGTCTCGGACAGGATAAATTCGTGTCTCCGGGGTCTCTAACTCGAGGACACCGGGAGCAGAGTGCGCTAGGACAATTTACGTTGTGAGTAATAGGCAACCTCATTCAAATTGGCTTCACAATGAAGGGTTTGTGTTCACATGGCTGAGAAGTTAGAGGTTTCAACTGTCAGGGGAATACAGTTCCTTGACGTCACTCATTAAGGACACCGTTATTTTCTGTCTCTTATCCGTCTCCTTGGGTGCCAGCTTCCTTCTAAGTCTAGTTCCCTTCATGGCAGCCTCTGGCTCTTTGCAGGGCTCATAACCACGTGCTTCTGTTCCCACCCAGCAGGGATGAAAGGGAGTGTCTTAATCTGGGCACCGCCCCAAAGCCCTGAGATCCAGTCTGATTGGACAGCTCAGTTCCCATGTCCACCTATGAACCAATCTCTGTGGTCAGAGGGAGGGGGTGTGCTGATAGGCTCCTCCTGGGTCCTGTGCCCCTGCCCTTTATCACGGATGCCCACGTGTCCCCACGGAAACCAGGCTTTTTGACTCTCTTGGGTTCCAAGGAGAGAGGAACTAACTTCAGAAACAGACATGGACTCTGGGAAGCGGCCTGATTCTCCACATACAGCGCATAGTCAAGCCACAGTTAGTGCCGGCTGCCTACGGGGCAGTAAAGATAGCATCCTCCCAGGGGTCAGGCCTTGTGACGTCCACTGGATGACACAGCACAGACTGCCTGGGACTCTGGCTGGCCACAAGCACCAGCTATTTTATGCTGGAGATTTACAGCAGCCACCGCAGCTTAGGGAAGTGTGAGTGGGATTCCAAGTTGGTTGCATTAGACAGCATAGGTCACATGTTGCTGCAATAACAACCAACCCTCCCGAGCTCAGTGACTTAACCAAGCCAGTGCTTAGTTCTGTTTCTCAGGAAGTTCATGGTGAGTTCAGGTGACTCTCCAGGGAAGCCCTCCTTTGCACAGCAAGTCAACACTCTGGGAAGTTTCAACCTTGTACACACTAGCTTCCAGGGCGGGAAAAGGCAGACCGGAATACTGTGACCCGGCTCTTGATTTCTCCTGACCAGAAGTGACACACAGAGCATCCGCTTATGCGACCGTGCCCGACTTCAAATAATCCTCCCGTGTTCCCTGAAGGAGAAGTGCATCGAAGTGCCAGGGAGAAGTAATAGCATGTGCCTCAGAAGAGGGACGAGCCTGGTGCCTGGCACAGACCCACCTTCCGTGTGTCTTGTGAACGCCACCCCAAAGGTGAGACGACGAAACCGTCTGTTGTTATCTGCTCTCCACCTGGTGTTTGGGATTAAGGGATGAACGGCCTTCTAGCAGGTCACATTCGACTTGGGGAGACAGGGCCAATCATTGAAAAAGAGAGAGAGAGAGAGAGAGAGAGAGAGAGAAAGAAAGACGGAAAAGTAATTTTAGAACCTGCTTCCTGGGCTTATTGTGAAGATAAAAGGAGTTGGCGCATATGACATTTTTGGCACGTTGCCCAGCAAGAATAAGAGTTCTATGAATACAAACTATTACGGCCACTTTACAGATGAGGCCATCGAGGCTCACGGTGGTGAAGTGACTCTCTCCAGGTCACCCAGTGATGGTGACCCAGTGATTGGGTGGCTTCAGAGTCCCCTGTTAGTAATATCACCCTTGATCTCACTCCTACCCACACGGGAACCCTCTCTTCCTCTTGCAGTGTTCACGCAAAGTCTGCCAAGGGCTTCCTGATCGGCTCAGGGCGCCGTGTCTTGTAATTAACGCTGGCAAATGCTGACCTTCCTAGGTCCAAAGGTGAGATGCTCGCCACTTGTGTGCCTCTTGATCCAGGTTTAGATCCAGCAAAACACACAGGGAAGCTTCTACTCCTGAGTCCCTCCTTCCCTCCCATAGGTAGCCGTGGTCTGATGGTGGCATTTGTCATTTCAAGGTGGTCGGGGAAGTGTTGTTGCATTTCATGACCGAGATTATCTTGCGGACAATATTGTAAGATTGCATATCCTATATTTCGAAGCTTCCACCGTTCCTTGGCTCTGGGATTCTGGATCCAACTCTAGAATCCAAGACTCTAGACCAGTGCGGTCCAAGAACACTTTCTGCAACAGTGGAAATATGCCATGTCAGTGTTTCTCACCACGGTATCACGGCAACCATTATCTTCTTGTGGCCTTGAGCATGTGGCTCGTATAAAGGATGATTTTAATTTTAAGTTTTGTTTATTGTAATTAATTTTGAATCTAAGTAGCACCCGTAGCCAGCAGCTACTATATTTGGAACCAAAACTCTAGACCCTCTTATCCCAATGTTCCACTGTGGTTCAGATCCTACTTGTCTAGAGGAAGTGCGACTAAAGTTTCCAACAGCACCACCACCCCAGTTTGGGTCACTAAATCTGGAATTCAGTAAAAGAAACATGAATCTTGTATATCTGTTAATATCAAGATAGAACAGGTGACGCTGCCGTGACAAGCAACCCCCAAATCTCCATGGCTTGAAACAAGAAATGTTTTCCAGCCCTACTTGCATATGACAACCTCTGTTAACTTGTAAGTGTAAGTTGTTGGGCACATTTTCCAGAAGAGCTCCCTTGAAAAGAAGGCAATCTGAGCTAACACATATCTCTTCACCATCTGACCCTTCCTTTCTTCCAGTCTGGATAAGGGGTGTGATGGCTGGAGCTCTGGCAGTCATCTTGAGAGCATTGGGATGCAGGTCACACTTTAAGGATAGTTGCATAACAACTAGAAAGAACTTCGGTCCCAATGGCATCCTGGAGCTGCCATCCTTCTGACTTACATGAGGGAAAAGTAATTCCCTATCATGTTCAAGTCATTTATGCTTGGATATTTGGTTACATGCACCCAAACGTAATGACTATAACATTGCAGAAATCAATCGCTTTGTTGGTGCTCGAGAAGTGGCTGTCTTCAAGAGGTAATAAGGAGAATATGAGTGTTGGAACTGTGTAAGCATGAGTTCCCAGTCTACTTTTTGCCAGCTGTGTGACCTCAGGGAGGGGACTCAGCCTCTCTGAGCTCAAATTTCCTCATTTGTAAAATAGTGTTTTTAACGAGGCTCCCACAGGGGGTTCATATGGATTCAGCGAGGTGAAACACACAGAGTTCATAGTGTCTGGCACATAGTAGGTGTTCAATAAACAACAGCAATGGCTCACATTAATGTTACTTTCTCTGTGCCATGCTGTTCTAAGGGCTTTATGTGCATCAGCTCATTTAATACTCCCTAAGCCCCAGGAGGAGGTGTCTTATCACCCCCATTCGACAGCTGAGGAAACTGAAACACGGATGTACGTATGGAATAAGGATTTGAATAACACGCTGAATAAATGAGCTAGCGCTCGAGGAGTCCCTAAACCTCAGTCACTTTGCACGCTGCCTCGATGGTTTCTGCCGTGCCTGATATAACCTTGGCACCCGTGCCATTATTTACTTAATAGTTTTCTTTAACTTATTTTAGACAGAATCGCTTTTTAAAGTTATATCCTCACTCTGAGCAATAAAATATGCCTGGAACCACTATATATATATGTAAATATATATGATATCCACAAAAGCATATGGCACTACTACCAGCACCGGAGCTAAACATACATTTATGCTATATGCTTATAGCTTTAGCCCAGCAATTCCAGTCCTGGGTATATAAACTGTAGAAAAAAAGTGCTCGTAACCACCAAAAGACACAAGATAGAATTTCATAGCCGCTCTTTATTTGGACAACTCAAATGTCCATCAGTACTGCAACGGATAAATAAATTGGGACATATTCCTGCAACGCGATACTTGCTAGCAATACGAAGCCCGCAGCCCACAGGCCACTGGCTCGTGATGAACATTGACCACGTGATGAAGACACAACATTCAGTCAAAGTTACAGAGGGGCGGGTATTAACAGGGAGGGCGCGAGAAAACCGCCTGGGGGCCTGGGAATGACCTTGACCCCGTCGGTGAGTGTGCACCTGCCAAACGTAATTGAGTTGGTCACCTAATACCGGTGCACTTCATTGTATACTAAGTTACACCTCAATAAAAAAGTCTAATGAATGTTTTTAAAGGATCTAAGGAGCCATAGGCCCGCACGGAATCCTGCCACGCTCTGGGAAGCAGAGTTCTCCGCACAGGGCTGGGCACCCCGGCTGCTCTTGGGAAATATGCCAGTGGAACGGGGGGGCACAGTGGCCCCTGGACCGACACCCTGTAGGAGGACTGACCACTTCCGTGCCCGGTCCCTGGTCATCTGGAGCCACGTCAGGCTCCATGGGGAGGGCAGGGCTCCGTGCGCTGATCCCTGGCTGCTCCTCTGGGCGTTCTGTGCCAAGGTTAATGGCAAGATCTTGACTTCCCAGCTGCCGCTCTCTCGCTGCTTCCTGTTCATATTCCGACTCCTGCTAGATCTTTCCCGCTTTCCCTCTTTGGCTACATGGCCCTTCGGCTCCTTTCCGAGGAGGGCATTTGTTTTGCCAACAGGCTGAGTCTTCAGCAGACCCTGGTACTTGAGGGAAATTCTCTTCTGCGTGGAACCCAGAGGCTGGGAGGGCAAAGGGAAAAAAGAAGACATGGCAGGGAGACAGGACGCCAGTGCACGTGCCTCACTTCAGGTGGCATCCGTGAAGGAGGAGTGGCCTGGACGGTGGAGGAAGTGGTCAGGAAGGGACAGTGCGGGGCGTCTTCAGCCTTCATCTTTGGAGTCTTGAGGTGCGTGCAAGCATGTGAGAGAGAGAGAGAGAGAGAGAGAGAGAGAGAGAGGGAGACAGTGGCAGAGAGACAGAGGAAGGAGAGACAGAGGGAAACCACACAGAGACTGGGTAGAGACTCCCTCTGACTCATGATCTCTTGCCTACAACTCTTTTAAGATTCGTAAAAATACTTGAGACCACTCCTTCACAAAACTCACTGGCTTCAAAATATGAAGAGACAATTAAAAAATTCAGAAATGTTCTACCAACTGTCTATAAGGTGTGACGCCCTATCAAATGGAGAACATCCATTCCTGCTAGAAAGCCATCTCTGCAGTGTGCGGCACCCAGCCAGGGGGCACTGCCACATTTGGTGGGATGTTGGATGAGTCCTCTTCAAGTTGGGGACCTCCCAGTGTTCCCAGGGACACTGAGAACTGATGAGAAGGTCTCGCACCCCCCGTTGGACTGCAGGGCCTCAGGGCAGAAAGACTAGAGGTCTTTTATGTGCCACCATGTGGGATCACCCCAGCCTGATGGCTCCCCCATTCTACAGATGGGAAAGCCGTGACTCGGGGAGGTGAAGCCGCTTTCCAAGGTCCCAGACACACTCAGTGGCAGAGACTGTGATGAGCTGTGTTGAAAACCAATCAAGACACCCTTTGGGGCAGAATCCAAGGCAAATGAAGATGATGGCAAAATGCCACATGAGGGACAGAGGAGGGACTGTCCCCAAGGGTGACGACCCTGTTCCTGTCCCTTTCCCTAAATTTCTATTCACAGTTATATCTCCGGGATGAATAGTTGAATCCTTGGCACCTAGTAGGTGCTCAATGAATGTATGTGCAATGAATAATAAAGAGTAGTAACAATACCCAGTAGGTTGGGCTGAATACCAGTCATCAGGCCCAGAGAAGGGCCAGACTTGCCCAGAGACACACAGCACATCATTCCTTCTTCCAACAAACCTTTACTGGATCCCTTCCATGTGTCAACTTCTGTGCTGGCTGCTGGGGACAGAGAAGTGACTTAATCTCTCAACTCTAGTGAGGAAGAGAGATAGCAAATTAAACTGGTTATTTGCTTCTGAACATACACAGTCAATGTGAAAATAGGGAAGAGAGGAGGTTTGAGGGGGCAACAATCTACCCTGTAGGGGCTTGGAAGGATTAGCTCCTGAAGGCTCCAAGGAGGAGGGGACATTTGGCCTGGGGAGGCATTAGCTGAGGGAGAAGGGATCTTCCAGGAGAAAGGAACAGCACATCTGAAGACGGCACAGCCCGAAAGGGGGGAACTTGAGGGGCCTCACTGGCACGGAGCTCTGTGTTCGGTGTGCTGCTCGTTGGGTCCTCCCGGCTGCTCCGTGAATTAATATCATTAGACCCATTTCCTTGATGTCAAAACTGAGGCCTCACCCATGGGGAAACTTGCCTGAGATCACACAGCTGCCTAGACTCCCACCGGGGCTCACACTCTTTATGGCTCCAACCTAGAACTCGTGATCTTTTCAGTGTACGGTGTGACTCCATGAATTTCCTTAAGGAAGGAAGCCACCCCCTCCCGTATGCAGGGGTGTAAGAGTTCTTATCGTTTCAGTTCTGGTGGCAACTCTGACTTCCTGCTAGTGGCTGCCTTGGACACTGAGGTGGCTGTACCAGGGTTGAGTGTTCTGGAATTGATTAGCAATGTCTGCCTTGAGTACTGGCTGAAGGTGCAGGGGTATGCTTGCCATGACTTGCTAAGTCTGGGCTGGTGGCTTGATGAAAAAATTCCATTTGTCTCTGGGTTTTCAGGATGCAATTTATCCCCAGGTGACCTTCATTATGCAGTAAGGAAACCGAGATATTTTTATGAAGAAGGTGACTCGTGGACCATTTAGGAGTCATACAAGGACAACCTTGCATCCCATTTGGGTACTGACTTTGGAAAGCCCCTCGGTGTCACCCTGCCGGATGCCCCTTTTCAAGCCTTGCTTCCTCCTGTGACCTCTTTCTGATTCTTTGTATTAAAAGCATTTCCCCCATTGCAACTGAGTTGAGTTTCACGGCGCTCAGAACTGCCGAAAGCCACCGTCCTACCCAAAGGCAACCTGCTTGTTTCCAATGGGAGGCAGAGGCCTGAGTCCCATGAGCACAGACTCCTAACCCTCCCTCCCCACCCCCAATCTTTGCTGTCTTGCCAGGGGAGGGGGCGTCTTTGAGAAAACTGGCCTCACCCCCAGCACGTCCCAGACCTTCTCATGTCTGGCTCAACATCCCAAGTGACAAACCAGCACACGCCACCAACCACAGCAACAAAAATTCTAACAAGACATTAATAGATAAATAAAAATAGCTTCTGCAAGAAACCATGAGGAGTCACGCAACAAAATGATTCCTTTCCGTGCGCGTAAACTCATGAATAATCAAATTGCACAGCCCCGAACGAGCCGGGCGCAGCTCCTGTCAACTTCCTCCTGGTTTCCTCCTGGAAGGTCACCTCGAACCTTTGCAGCCTGGCAGCTCTGCCCCGAGACATCGCCCCTCCGCACACCCCTCCCGGGACCCCCGCCGCCTCCTCGGAGGGGAGAAATTAATTCCCAGAGCCATGGAAACGTGCGGAAACTCTGAATGGGAGGCTGGGACCTCGCTCCTGAACCATCAGGTGGGGGGAGGGGGTGCCACAAAATATTGGGGGTCCTCCAGCCATGGCTTTTGTGAGCCGAACCAGAGCCCTGGCTTCGAGCTTCTTCCGTGTCGCATTTTAACCTACCAGCTGCCTCGAGAAGCAAGACGATCTTCCCTGCCTTTTTTCTTCTTCTTTTAAAAAAAAAAAATTATTTTTTTATTTTTTTATTTTCCCTCATGTGTTAAGGGAGGAAACAGTGACAGGGACAAGTGACAGCTCGCTAATTATTCCCTTACTGCCACTGCTGTTCTGGCTTTGGACGCATTGCTCATTTCTCCCCGTCTTCGCGCTGAATAATGCATGGGTCCCTATCTGTATTCAAGCGGCACCTCCGGGGACCGCCAGCCTAACTAGCTGATAACTGATTCAGTTTGTAAGCAGGGCCTCTGGGAGTTGCAAGGAAAAGTAGCCAAGAACAAATTTAACACTTCTTTCTCATTTCTTCAGAACATCAAGAAGAGGCAGGGTGGGAAGTGGGCAGAGGTATGTGCTTGGTCCTCAGAGGACACTTGACCTCAAATTAACGGGGGGAGAATCCTGACTCCAGCTGTGGAGAGAGGGGATGTTGATGATGATGATGACAGTAATAAAAATAGTGAAGGTTAGTTGAAGGCTTACTATGTGCCTAGCATTGCACTCAACACATTGCATGCGTAATCCCTTTTAATCATCATAAAAACCCCTTGATGTCAATGCACTGGCAGACGTATCAGTTAGCTATTACCCTGGTAATGCTGTGTAACAAATGGCCTCTGCATTTCAGTAGCCGATGATAACACATTCATTTTTCTTGCTCAGGGGTCTGCAGGCAGGTCAGCTTTGCCCTGATCTCAGCTGTGCTCAGCTGGGCATGGCTGCAGGCTGGTCTGGCTCATATCTGCCCCACTTGTCTCCTTTTGGGGACCCAGGCTGGAGGGGCAGCTCTACCTACCTGATGGCAGAAGGGCAGGCACAGTTCCAGCCTCCGCCTGCGTGTCTGCCGGTAGCCCATTGGCCAAGACGAATCACATGGCCAAGCCCAGCACCAAGGGGTGGGGAAGCAAGCTCCGCCCACCGTGAGCCGGAGGCAGACCCGTGGCTGTCTTAACACTGCCACGAGGGAATGAAGAATTAGGTCCCAAGAAACAGTCTTCAGAACAACCCCTTTTGGGAGTTAAGACCTCTCTCCCCAGTGCCCCAAGCACACACAACTTTTGCAAAAGGACTATATACCCTTTGGCCTCCAGATTGGGCTCTTCATTAATGACACCAGAAGTCTACAAATCAAATGGCAATGACAATCCAAATGGCAAATCCTTCACCAGTATCTACAGTGCCAAGTACTAGTCTAAGTGCTTTACATGTGTGGACTCATTTTCTCCTCCTACTGACCCAATAGGGTAGGCACTCTTATCATCTCTGTTTCACTGACGAAGACATCGGCACAGAGAGGTAAGGTCATTTGCTCGAGGCCACAGAGCTGGTTAGGGGCAGAGTTAGGATTTGAACCTAGGCTCTGATTCACCTTAGGTGAAACTGGATTGTAATGCAGAGGTTTGAATTTTTGAGCCAGATGCCCTGTTTGAGATGTCAGAGTGCAATTGGGTTTGAGGAATACAATTGGGCAGGGTCAGGGTGGTACCTGGGCGAGGGCTGACCAGTGTCTGAGGGTCCGGACGTGCGTGAGATGGGTCCCCCTCACTTGGTCCCAGCCTGCAGGCTGAGTTTCCTGGTGTGTGCTCTCTCTCGCTCTCTGTCTGGGTCAGTTTGAGTTGTCAGGACGCACACTCTGGTCCCTGGCAGTGTTTGGCACATTCCGGAACCCACTGGCAGAATTGCTGACCTTCTCCCAACAGGCCAGGTAGACGGACCCAGGCTTCTCTGGGAGCCACGGGCCACAGGGGCAATGCCTGGCTTCCCACCTTCCAATGCGCCCTTTGCCCCACGTGGCCTGTGGCCGCCCTGATCCTTCCTCCTCCCCCTGTCCTGCCCGGGTCTGGCCGCGGTAACCAAGAGCAACAAAGCTGCCTCTTGCCTTACGGAAGCAAATGAGACCGGGGGAAAATTCACCTGCTTTGAAGTCAAATAATCCACAGTCTGATCCACTTTTGGAATTAGGGATTTAACCCTTCACCGGAGGGAGAATCTAGGCCTGGTCTTGATGCCGTGCCCCGAGCAGAGGACCCGCGTGTTCTCCGGGCATTGCGTGCTTAGAGCCTCACTCCGTGTTCGGGGTGGAGCAGGAGATCAGCGACTCGTTCCTGAATAAACGAGTGAGTGAATGAATGAATGCTCATCTGTGCGCACACATGCTTTGGAGAAGACAAGCAGTTTAACAAGGCTCATTGCTCTTGTTGATTAACTCGTCATAGAGCACCTACTGTGTGCTAGGCACCGCAAGAGAGGCTGGGAATCCAAGCCTCAGTCATGGTACAAGTACCTATTTTGGTCGATGGCAGGTGGTGAAAACTACCTGCAGGACTAGAGGGGAGGGTGGAGACGAGGGAGAATGGTTGGTGCAGATGCTCTCACTTTTGTCAGGCGTCTGCTATGCCCCAGGCGCTGTGCAAAGCGTCTTGCATATTCGATCTCACGAAGAGCTCCCCGGCCCTCCCGCGAGGTGGGTTCTTTTATTGCGTCATCGTACCCATTTTACAGACAGGGAACTGAGGCTCTGAGAAAAGAGACGCCTTATCACAATTGCTCTTGGAGGAAATGCGAGACCTGGAACTAGTGCCCACGCCTGCCTGCCTGGTGTCTGAGCTGGGCAGAACGGTGTGTTCCCCTCGGCCCTCCTGGAGGCTGGCGGGTCAAGGGGGGGCTGGGCGCCGAGGGGTGGGATGGGAGCCTGGGGTGCCCGCAGCTGTCACCTGCCCGGGCGTGCGTCTGCATCCAGCCGCCCGGTGCCGTCTGCCGGGCGACACGGGCGGGCTGTCAGGAGCAGCGTGTCAAGGCAGCAGCGGGGGAGGCAGGCAGGCTGTTGGCAGGTGGCTTAAAATAGCAGCGCGTCCTCACGGCTGCGGGAGCTCGGTTCTCCCGGCCGAGACCACGCAGGGAGAAGATTGCTCGGCCGCACAGCCGCCCCCTCAGCAAGGAGCCTGCTAAATATGCTCCCATTGCTCCTGGGCGTGTGGGACGGAAGCCAGAGGCCAAACTCCAGAGCCTCCGTGAGCTGCCCCTCCCTCCCCACGCCTGTTCTCCTCACTCTCCTTGCTCTTGTCACCCTTGCCATGATGCATTCAAGATGTGCTCTGCGGATGTCCCTTGTCCGTTTGCCTTGGCTGACCTGGCTGCCTGGAGGGACCTCCCAGCCCTCCTCTCCACCTAGAAACTTTATGGAAAACAGTAGGTGCTCAATATATGTCAGTCGGATCCACATGTCAGTGTTGAAATCTTACTTACCCTTCAAGCTCAGCTCACTTGTCAGTACCTCTAGGGAGCCTTCTAGATTCTCCTAGGGGCAGGGATCCCTCCTTCCTCTGCGGCACATGGCTCAGGCTCAGATGGGGATTGGTCACATTCTTGCTGTTGATGGCTCTCTCCATCCCTGCTGATTGGCCAGGCTGCCACACCTAGTAAGTGGCATTTGCTCAAGCCAGGGTGGCAGACAATTGGCACACGGACCAGAACTCTCCTAGCTGTGCACATGGCAGACATTGCTAATCAATCATAGCACTCCTTTTCTCCGAGCCCTGGAGCCTCCAGGCAGCCATGAGCAATGGACTGGAGTTGGCACCAGGATGATGCCTTAATGGGTCCTATTCCCAAGTGTCATTAACTACAGGCTTTAGATAAATGGCCTGGAGAAGTTTGTCTTCCTGGCTGCCTTGGCCATCAGGTGGGGGGCTCTTGAGGGCACAGCAGTGTCATTTATTTAAGTGTCTCTCCCTCTTGGCAAGGAGCCTGGTAAACACTAGTTGCTGAAAAAAATGTCAGTCAAGTGTGGGAATCTCGGGAATGTGGAGAACTGTCAGGCTGTGCTGGCACAGGAAACTCCACTCTGAGGCTGCCCGAGACACCAGGAGCCCTCTCTGGCCCCCTTTCCCCTCCCCACCTCGTGGTCTCCAGCACGCTGAGCTTCATGCCTGGGAAACCCAGGCCACAGGCCCATCGAGATCATCTCCAAAATCAAAAAATGATCCCCGGATGACCAACTGCAGAGATACGCAGGGTCAATGGCGGAATGTCCTCAGACCGACCAGAGAATCATGGGGTCCGGGGACAGGGCCCAGGAAAGCCATCTAACCAAGTCCTGTCACTTCCTTGAGACTCAGTGTCCTCATCCTTAAAATGGGGATATTAAGAGTGTCTACTCTGCAGGACTGCTGTAAGACAGTGGACGGGGTCCTAAGTGGCGTCCGGTAAGCAGGAGTCATTGCTGTGATGTCGGCACCACGCTGCTCACTGAGACCTCCTCAGGGGGGAAAGCTGCCTTCGGTGGAGTCGGAGCTCCAGCCTCTCCCTGATTTCCAATCCCTGGGACCGTCCATCCCTGGCAGAGGAGCTGGGAAGAAGGCCAAGGAGGCAGAACCCCCCCGGAAGAGGAGGACTGGGAGTCTCCCAGCAGGGGGAAGGCGGGGAGCCCTCCCAGTGGAGATAGTATGTCATTATGTCATCACTCTGTGCTTCTATTTTACGGATGGGGAAACTGAGACCTGAAAAACAATGAGACTGGCTTGGCCTCATGGAGTAGCAATTGTCTGGATTTGAACCCAGGCTCTGTTGATTCCCACACCCATTCTATTTGCATGGAACCATCCTACCTTGTTGGAAACATTTCCACACTGATCACTCACTCATCCACTCTTCAGTTTTATTGAGCATGCTCTGGAGATCAGAGGGGCTGAGGGAATAGGGTGTGGTCAGACCCGTAGTTAGATTATTGCAGTATCATAGAGAGAGTGTTTGAGCTGAGTTTGGGGAAGACTTCACAGAAGGGCTATGTTAGCTAATGTTTTTCAGTGTGGGTAGGAGCTCATTAGGTGGCTAAATGGAAGAAGGGGCCATGGTAGGAGCCAAGGGAGGGATGCATGAGAAAGCATGGTGTGTTAGAGACCATCTGGCAGAACCGTGCCCCGTCTTAGGGAGTGTGGGGCTGCAGAAGATCATACGGTGGCTACAGCCAGAGCCTGAAGGTCCTTTCATGACATTTGGCTTTTCCCTGCAGCTGGGGAGTCGTGAAGATGTGCCCCAGTCCAGCTGTCCACACCACAGCTTCTTGGCACCTGGCTGCTGTCATCCAGATCTGAAGGGAACCCGTGCAAAGTCAGCACAGACTTTTCAGCATAGACTACGCTGCTCCCCTGGAGAGAATCCTGCTGCAACTTCTGCTCCAGGAATTTAAGCCATAGAGACACAGCAGCACAGACCCTCCCTGCTAAGACCTCTCCCACTCACAGACTCCTCGAGCTAGAGAACTACAGCACAAATCTATCTATTTGGACATTTGTTAACAAAGTTGAAAAGCACCCCCACTAGAGAGTGTATCAGTTAGTTACTGCTGTGAAACAAAGCACCCCAAACTCAGTGATTGATAGCAACAATAACTTACTGATTTGTTACTTCCCTGGGCTCGCTGGTGCATCTGCGGCTCAGCCAAGGGCTCTGCTGTAGACTGGTCTTGTCTGGAGGTGGGGTCCTGTCCCATGCATCATGTGTCCTCCTCTTGGGGTCAGCAGGCTAGACAGCCAGCAGCTGCCTGGGGAGTGGAGGGGAGGAGAGGAAGTGGCGGAGGAAGTGTGGCTGTGAAGGCTCAGACTCTGCCACCCAGAGCTGCGGGGGTCACTCTGCACGGGTCCCCCAGGGGGTGAGTCGATGCTTGTGCCAGTGGGGTCCCCAGCGCTGGTTCTGGTGGAGTGGGTCCCATCATGCCCGGAGTGCTGGAGTCCTCTTTCGGATTGGCAGGTCCCTGTTGTCCGGATGATGCTTGACAGCCTAGGTCCACCCTGTGTGACGGTTGAGACCCCACCCCGGTCCGCTTTGCTGAGGACGTCCCCCCCAGGGCCGCCCAGCCGGCTGCCAGGATGCGCCTCCCCGCCTTCCTCGGTGGCAGCCCCCTTGGGGAGCGGGGAGCAGATAGCAGAACCGTGCTATTTACAAGCTTTCAAATGGGTTATTGAATCATAAACTGAAATCACAGGCTGTAACCAAATCAGCAAGGGCCAGATTCAATAAAGCGAAAAGGGAGGGGAATAAACATCCCACCTAGAAGCTTGTTAAGCCTCCGCTGCCTCTCCCGCCCGGCTTTCTCCGCGTCTCCTTGTTTCTGGTGAATAAACCCAGCCTCGCTTGCCGGTCTGATGCTGGTGCTATTAATTCCATATGTGCTTCATGCGTGGAGGAAAAGGCCGTCGTCACGTGCTGTTGGGACTGGAAAAGGACTCGCCCGGTGCTTCGTCTCCACCTCGCTGGAGCGGCCCTGCGAAGCCCCGTCATCAGCTGACGCCTTTGCTGAGTTCCGGATGTCGCAAATTCTAGCAAACGAAGCCTTTTAGGGTGGGAGGCATGCACCCAGGTGTCTTGCGGTCTCTGTTCCCAAGCAGGCTCCCAGGGCGTCCAGTGACCCTGTGCTGGGATCATGTGTGTGTGCAGGACCTTCCAGTTTAAATAAAACACCTTTGTGCTCACGATCGGAGTGATGCTACAAGCTCAGAACAGCGTCTGGTCTAGAGGAGACGACCCAGCTCTTGTTATGTATTCTCATTAATTGCTATTAGTTGCATGCCTGCTCAGTGCTGGATGCTAAGTTTGTGTTATCTCTGCATCTTTACATGAGTCTGCGAAATCGGAATTATGGTACCTATATTACCGATGAGGACCCTTAGACCCAGGCTCACTGGGAAAGGCAGGTCTGGGAGTCGACCTCACGGAGGCTGGCCTCCAATGCATCGTCTTGCTCACACAATAACTCTGAGAGGAGGCAAGACACCGCTTATTTTTACTCTGCCTGTTTATCATGTTGGTAAACTGAGTCGCAGAATGGTTAGGTGATCATGAGCACATCAGAAGGGATTCGGGGAGATATCATTTCCTTTTCTGAAATAGCTTCACAGGCTCTCCTTACTCAAAAGGTCATCTCAGTGCCAGAAGTTTCCTTTGACTAGCCAATCATGTCACTTCACAGATGGGTAAACTGAGGCTGCCCAGGCTGTTAGTGCCTTGTCCAAGTCATCCAGCCAGGAAGCGGTGAGAGCTGGGATTCGAACCTACGGCTGTCTGTCTCCAGAGCTCCTGTCCCTGCCCCAGCCGTGCCTGGTTCTGGAAGATAGTGGTTCAGATGCAGAGCCTGGCCTAGCCCCGTACACCTGCCAAAGCCAGCCCTACCTTGGCGGAGGCCGATGATACCATCTTCCAACTTGATACTGGAGTCCCTGGTCTGGAATCACCTGTGTGTGGCCTTGACCTTAGGGCTGAGATCAGATGCAACACAGCAGAGTGTCCAGACGCTCCAGACCTGGGTTCTCCTCCCAGCCTCGCCAACTTCTCCCTGCGAACCTTGGTCACGTTAGTCCTGTGCAAAGCCTCGGCTCTCCCGTCCTGAAAATGGAGATGATAATAATAACATCTTTCTCACGGGAGTGGTGTGAAATCAGTAAGCGTGGCTAATGTCTAACCAGAGCCTACTCTTCTAAGCGCTATGCCCGTGTCCGGTCCCCCAGTCCTAGATCAGTTCCATTTCAGAGAGGAGGAACCTGAGCGAGTGGGGCGACCTGCCGAAGGCCATGTGGGGCTGGGGTTTGCACCCAGGCAGGCTTGCTCCGGAGCCCCACTGTTTCCCAAAACCCCGAGCTGCCTCTTGGTTGCACGGGACAATGTAACGATTAGCTCGTGGGAGAAGCTCATGCGCATCACGTGGGTTTATATTCTGGGGATGCTGATGTCTCGCTGTGCAAAAGGAGGCTCCAGCCAACAATGGCAGCAACAAGAGCAGCAGCAGCAAAGCCATCAGCTGCAGCGCTGCGCCTGGTGCTCCGAGCAGTGGGCTTCGCAGCCGGCTTGCCTGAGAACGGACCCCCCCTTGCGTAGCGTGTCCCTCCGCCTGGGCCCTCAGGCCAGCCCTGCTTCCTGGCCCTTACTCCACTCCAACTGATGCTTCTTCCATTCCTGAATACCTCGATTCCCCCGGGCCTTTGCACATGCTATTTCTGAGCCCCGACTCTCTTTCTCCCCTTTGGACACCAACAAACTCACCTTTAGCGACTCAGCTCAGACAGCAGCTCCTTCACGAAGTCTCTCAAGGCCACTCCCTGCCTTTTAACGTCCCCAGGCAAGTGTCTCTCTACTTCCTGCAGCTGTAGTGAATCCCCCTCGGACCCTGGCAGGTCTGTGTCTCTGTCTCCCCCACCAAGAACTCCTTGAGGGCAGGAAGTGAGACGTATTTATCTGATCAAAAAGATGCCTATTGAATGAGTGAATGAATGAATGAATGAAGTTTTCTGTCCTGGCCGCACTATATAGCTGATGTCCTCATAGTCAGTCATATGGAACCTGAGCTCTGGTCATGGCTTGGCCAGAGTGACACTGCATTATCTTGGGAAAAACATATTGCCTTTAATTTGCTCAGTTTCCACAGGTTTAAATTGACAGGCGGGGATTGCTAGCCTCCAAGATGCAGAGCCCGGCAGATTCGTCTCTCTCCTCACCCCATGCTGCTCTCTGCTCCCAGGGTCCCCATCGCCGTGGTCTGTCTTTCCTGCCGCTAATCTGGGAGCCTGAGCCACCCTGCAGGCCCTCCCCCCGCCCCTCTCCAGAGCAGTGCTCTCTCCAGGCTCTGGCCGCTCTGACCTTCTTCCTGTGAGTTGCACCAACCTCGCCTGGTCCACCATGCAGGCTTCCCACATGCTGTTCCCTCTGCCTGGAAAGTTCTCCACCGACGATCAGATTTCAGCTGGATCATCAGCCGGGATCACCGGAAGCAGCTTGGAGAAGCCTTCCAGGGCCTCCCCAGACTAGGTCTAGCTTCCCCATTATGTCAGCTCTCAGAGCTCCTCTTTCCTCCTCTTTTTTCTCTTCCACAGCCTGGGTATGCCACCCCCAGCCCCTGGCATCCACCTTTCTACTTTCTGTCTCTGTGGATTTGACTTCTCCAGGTATCGATACCTCCTCCAAGTGGAATCATTCAGTATTTGTCTTTCTGCGTCTGGCTTACGTCCGTTAGCATAACGCCTTTGGATTCATCTGTATGGTACCATGTAGCTGAATTTCCTCCCCATCCAAGGCGGAGTGACGTTCTGTTGTACGTGTCTACCACATTTTGCTTACCCATTCGTCCACTGATGGACGGCTGTGTTGCCACCACCTCTTGGCCACGGTGTTTACGCAGAAGCCTAACACGTTAGAGGGAGGCACTAACATTCACAGTAATAAGGCAATGAAGTGTCATGAGACGGGCTTTAGGATCAGACCTGAGTTCAAATCTTGACACTGTCACCAGCTGTGTGAACTTGGGTGAGTCACTTGACCTCTCTGAGCCTCAATTTCATTATCTCTAAGAAGAGGGAGAAAACACCCCTGTCCTCACACTGGTGTGAGATCCAGAGCACTGCGGATGGTGCCCAGCAGAGCTGCCGCGTACAGTTAGGCATGTTGTTTGCCGACCCAGGGCGCCTGGTCGAGGTACTCGACTTGCCGGTCTGCACCCAGGAGGCAGCATCTGCCGGACGGTCACCTTTGTTTCAGCCACACAAAGGCACACATGTGGTAGCGTGGTCCCGACCCCAATCAACATGGGCTCACAATCCTCTCCACACTTGGCAAATGAGTGCCAGTAAGGCACAGAGAGGCTAATTAACCAGCCCAAGGCCACACAGAGGTACTGAGATCCCTTTGGTTGTGAGGACCTGGCTTCAGGCCTAAAGAGCAGAGCAAGGTGTGGAGCCCAGAGCCGTGTGCAGGAGAGCGGGAGGCCTCGGCGGGGGGAGGGCTGTCCCTTAGCCTTCTTCCCCTCCCCCTCTCCTATTAAGGAACGGAAACTGAAATGAAAAAAAAAACCAAACACGTCTCATTCAGGGTTAGGCTCCACCCTGGGGAGGCGGCCTCTGTGGCCGCTGCTGCAGGCCTCCGTGCTGTTGACGGTGTCCCCCTCCCAGCCCCCTCCCTGACTTACTCCTTCCATCCCTGGATCATTTTCCAGACAGCCAAGAGCCCGGCCTGCCAGACTATTTAGTCTGGGTTTGGTGACCCCGTCTGACTGCCTGCAGGACGTACTCAGGTTTCCAGGCCTCCTCAGCGCAATCACCGCGGCCCCCACCCCCGGCCCCCGCCTTACACAAACACTCACCTCCCGGCCCAGGACTTCCTGGCGGACTTGCTTGCCTTAGACCCAGCCACCGGCCTCCAAAAGGGAGTTTCGGGCCCTCCGACACGGCCCTCTGTCCGCGGCTATGTGGCCTCCGCCCGTCACTCCTGACACCCGAGCTGAGCTGGCTTCCTCCCCGTCACTGCCGTCTCTCCTCGACGGCCTCCCTCCCACCCTAACTGCTGGCTGTGCAAGCTCATTAAAAGAATAAAAATAATGCGAATGCAAAGTATTTTTTCATCAACGGACACAGGCTAGGTTAGCTGTTTGTCCCTGCTGCCTGTCTCAGATGGGGAAACTGAGGCCCCAGAGAGGGAAAGGGACGGGCCCAAGCCCACAAGGTGGGTAGTGGGTGGCAAAGCCAGGAACTGGCCTCAGATCTTGGGGCTCTCGTTGCCTTCTCCCTTGGATGCAATCCTGTCTTGGCGCACTCTGGGCTCTGGGCTGTGCTGTCTTTGAACAACTCTTTCTGAGTATCTTGGACTCTGAGAAATCAGGTACCCTGAGATTAGAACTAACTTATTTTTGGTGTCTTACTTGGGTGAAATGAAGTAGGGGCAGGGAGATGTTTGTGGCCTTTGCACCCCAGGGGGTTTTAATGCTATTCAAAGAGCTCCTTTACACACCTTGCTAGAGAGAGTTGGCAGGAGGGAAAACCACAGGAGGGAAACCAACGAGATTGTGTCAATTATGACAAGTGCCCAAACTGGGCCTGTGGAATAAGACTAGACTCACCCCTTCCTGCCGAGACTAGTGGCTCCCGTTCCTTAAGCACTCACTGGGCAGAGTTCTCCACGTGTGATTCCCTCAGGGAAATACTATGTCTGCCCCCCATTTTACAGATAAAAAAATGAGGCCCAGAGAGGGCAAGTGACTTAGAGAAGGTCACACAGCCAGCAAGCAGAGGAACCTGAATTCCAGCCCAAAACCCACCCTGTCTTCCCCTGCAGAGCACTCCACTTGTGGGTTACCACTTGTGGGTGGGAGTGAGGGTCTGAAGTTCAAGGGTCTTTTATAGATTTCTGTATTTTTTTCTTCACCATGAATATGCCTGATTTTCATAATACTTAAACATAACAACATCATCTAAAATAACGGAACAGCAAACACCATGATATATCTAGTGTCCATTAAATTTTCCTTTAAATATATTACATGAAACCCAGCTTAGACTCCCCTCTCCATGCACACACCAGGGCTAGCTTCTGTTCAGAGTTGGGTGCATATTCTTGCAGATTTCCCCCCATCAGTTGCTAATATATACACAGATATATAATTTTATGGGGCTTTCTAAGCCATACATATTTTCAATATTTGATTTTTTTAAAAAAATCAATAGGAAATGTATTGCTTTTGTGGTTGGGAAGAGAATAAAGATATTAAAAATTAAGGCAAATTTGAAAACATCCCCGGGTTGGACATTTTGAAGTTGCGGAGTCAAAGTTCTATTCCAGCAAGTTCCGCACCAGCAAAGCTGGAGTCCCCACAGAGATGCTCAGACCCCGGTGACGGGCTGTGCTATTCGGCTGGGGCTGGGCTGGTGGGGATGTCTCTAATTCCCACCCCTCCCCACTCCCCTTGGTCGATGAGATGAGCCTTGTGCTTGGTTTGTCAACTCAGCAAAACAGACCAGCCCGCTCGCTCCCCGCTCCGATCGGAAGGTGGTGATTGCCTAGTAGCCAATTAATTCTGCTTTAATTGCTCAGGCTCTAAAACGCAGGCCTGAACAGCTAATCTGGCTGGCGGAGGGGGTGGCTAGCTTGGCAGATGCTGCCCTACCAGCTCTGGGGAGATACTCAGAGAGTCAGAAAAAAAACCAGTGATTCTCTGCAGGACCCTTGGGTGTTCTGGAGGGGAAGGGCCCTTGCCCATCGGGAGTGTGGCCCCGAAAATGGGCCCAAAAAATGGTCACCAAAAAGATCAGCAGGAAGGGGTGGGTCTAGTCTTATTCCACAGGCCCACTTTGGGCACTTGTCGTAACTGACACAGTCTCGTTGGTTTCCCTCCTGCGGTCTGTCTCCCCCACCTGAGTATCTGTGGCCTTGTCTTGTTAAGGGCTGTGGTCAGTGCCCACGCAGTGCCTGGCACATAGTAGGTGCTCAATAAATAGTGGTTGATTTCATGAACATATTTTGCCCTGTCCTAGTGATCTCCTGCCTGCGACTTCTGAGGAAGTCTCAGGAGAATTGCAAGAGACAGATGGGGGAAACTGAGGCTCAGAGAAGGGGCTTAGTTTGCTCAGGCCAGCACCTGGCTCCAGCCGCTTTTCAACTTTGCTCCTTGGGAATCGCCCTTTTCCAAAATGCCCTCACCCACCCTTGCCAGACAGCTGTACAGAAGAGGAGGGGGGAGCTCACCGGGCTACTTCCTTTTGAATCTGAGTCTGTACTGAACACCCTCTCCACCTCGAGGCCAAGGTCGGCTCATTACACACCGAGCAGTCCTCTCCTCTGTCTGTGCCTGGGGGGCAACTCTCAGCTGGCTCTCCTGGGGACCTGCGGCTCTGGCCCTGGAGAGGAAAATGATATGTATCTAATCTCTGACCTTCAAATGAGGACAGGGACTAATCAAGGGTTTCAGCCGGAGTGGGGCGGGAGGCTGCGGGAGTGGGGCCTCGTGGGAGCCTGTCCTCAGCTCCAGTCACTGCCCGCGGTGCAGGGGCCCTCCGGCGTGGCGGGGCCAGGAGGAGAGGGGGCCCTGGGAAGCAGGAAGGAGGAAGCAGAGGCAAGAGTGAGGCAGGCCGGCTGGGGAAGAGAACAAAGGCAGGTGTCGGGGGACGGGGAAGACAATGGACAAGGATGGCCGTGCTTTTGGGGTGGAGGGACACACAGGAGGAAACAGGGGAAGAGAAAAACAAAGAAGGGGAAGAAATAAAGGCTAAGAGGAAACTAAATAGGGCTTGAAACAAAGCCAAAGAGGAAACAAAGGGTAAGGAAAAAAGCAGGCGGCACCACCAACAAGAGAGAAGCCCCAGAATGTCATCTGCTCATCCTCGGGAGGGGGGTGCACGGGGATCTGGGTAAATGGCTTGGCCGCAGCCCTGCCCTGGCGTCTCACCCCTTCCCTGGTACCCACTGGCTCCCAGGAGCCTCTGGGGCAGACAGCTGGGCATCCTCCCGCCTCCCCAGCCCGGCCGCTCTGATTGGCCGGTCTGGCAGGGCAGCAAGGTGCGCCACGCCCACCCATCCCTGCTCGGGCGAGGCAGAAGCCCCAGAGAGCCCTGGATTTCCTGAAGTGTTCCGAGCCCCCCCAAGTTCTCCTCCCCCCTCCTTCCGCACCACCTAGAAAGCTGTCCAAGTGGAACAGCCTGCAGCTATTACAATAAACACCTCAGCCGCAACCTGTCTCTCATTTGCATATTAGCAGCCTTAATTCTGATGAAATATGCAAATGTATGCAAAATGAAATTCATCTCATAATGACACGAGGCGATTAAACAATTTTTATGCTTAAATATTCTGTTTAATGAAATCAAACAGACCTGCGCGTGTGACAAATTCTCCCCAGCATGGAGAAATTAGCGGGGAGATATATATACATATATGTGTGTGTATAAAATACCAAGCCGCTGGCACCCTCAGCACGTCCCAGGGCTGCTTTGCCTTTTTGGTGAGAAGAGAAGGGAAAAAAAGTGTGTTTTTGATAACCAAATGAACCGAAAATTACATTGCTGGAAACTGCTAAAATAAGTTAGAAGCAGCCTGCCTTTGTTTCCGGCTCTTGAAAGGAAACCACGTCCCTGTCCACCCCACAGTGTGGCCACGGTGTCTTCATCCTCCGACGGCTTCAGCCACAACCTCAGTGCCCAGGCAGCGGAGTGAGGGGCCCTCTGCAGACCTGCCACCGGGCGGCTGGCCTGCAGCGTGGCCCAGCCGAACTTCCCGGTTTTGCTCATCTGGGTGGAGGGTGGTCTTGCTTTGGCCACTGGGAGACAGTTTGAGATGTTTTTTAATATATGGTCCCATGGGAGCTCAGCATAACTACTCCCTGAGGTGGGTGTTGCTGTCATCACCACCTTGTATTAGCCACAGGAAGCTGAGGTTCAGAGAGGGTAAGCGAGTTTTCCAAAGTCACACTGCAGTGATGGGTGGAGGATCCAGGATTCGAAGGTGGCGACGTCGAGCTTGGGATCAGCCCAAACTCAGGCACAGTGCCACACGGAGAGGCACAGACAAGAAATGTGGAGATGGGGATGGGAAGCTGGGGATGGGAAGCTGGTCCGCAAACCCACCTTAGGAATTCTGGGATGTGTGGGCACACCACAAGGAGTAAATTTGCATACGGACCCGAGGGCTCCTGGGAAAAATCCGTTTGGGGATGGACTGGGGTCCCGAGCCCACTCTGATCTCTTCGTCAGAGTTCCCTGCACTCGGCTCCCTCTGTTTCATCACGGTCTGAATGTTGACTTAGCTGCTGCCGTCTCCCGGCTATAATGTGTTTTCCAGGAGGCCAGGGGCCCTGTCTGGCTCACAGTCAGCGGTCTGTTGTAGGTATTCAGCAATACATTTCTTTCTAGAATTTCCTCTGCCCTTGCTTGTTTCTTGACTTTCCTTCCAGGGCAAAATTGCCCTCCAAGTGGCTGAAAGTGGCTCTCCAAGCTTCCCATCCATCTCCTATTCCTGGGGTCCTGGGGCCATGGAGATGGGGGTGGGAAGACACTAAGGACCCTGAAGAGAGGGTGTGGCATCTTCCCAGATGACACCCATAATGCCCAGTGTGGGAAAAGGATCTCAGAGTTCTGTCAACTCTACTCCCAGCCACCTCCCACCCAGGGTTCAGAAGAGAGAAGCTGGGGGCCGGGGAACGTTTGCTATTACCTGGGCTTTGTGACCCCGCCTCCCAGCAAACGACCCAATCACTCTGGGCCTCAGTTTGCCCAGCTGAGAAATGGGAAGAACATCTCCCCACTATTTCTTTTGGTTCTAACATCTTAGAAATTTAATTCTCCATTCCCAACCAATAGGCAACTTTCAAAAAGATAATAAATGCCACAATAACTCCAACAGTAGCTGTCATTTACTGACCACTCTCAGTGTGTCTGCCACTCTTCTACATGCTAGTTTACATGTACCATCTCATTTAATCTTCACAGCAATCCTGTGAGGTAGGTACTAATGTTATGCCTCTTTGCGGCGGAGGAAACAGACTCTGAAACATCGGCTCACTTGTCTGAGGCCACCTGGCTCGAGAAGTGGCAAGGCCAGGAGTGAAACCCAGGCAGTCAGTCCCCTGCGGCTCTAACTACAGCAGCCAGGACAGCAACTGCTGCCATGTGGTGCATACCTGACCCCGCGTGGGGTGCTCTCGTGGCAGCCCTACACGGCAGACACTGCATTGATCCCCGTGTTACAGGTACTTACGGAGGCTCAGAGGAGGTAATTGATGTGTCCAAGGTCACATGGCAAGCCACCCACTGTGAAGACAGGCATCAAGTTATCCTGGCATCAGGCCAACTTCTCCTAAGCCACCTTGAATCCTCAAAGCAATTTCTAGAGATTCTTGGCCATTTCTCATCCAAATCTCCTCCTGGTTCTGAGGTTGATGGACTTGTAGACAAGCACATTTCATTAGAAAATTAAGAGAAATATTTATAATTAATATTTCAATTATAAAAGATATCACTGAAAAACTATCAGCTTTATCATGTGGCTGGTGACAACCCAAGAAAGAGAGGGTACATCATTTTCCGGAAGGGAGAGAGTGGAGTAGACCCTTCCCACCTGCTTAATGGAAGATCATGTGGCATAGCAACTGAATAAAGAGCACTGTGACCCGAGATCCTTCCACTGAGCACCACTGCCGTAAGACAGCAGGCGCTCACAGGTCTCTGTGTCTGTGCCTGGTGGCTTCGTACCGCGGTGGCCCTTTCAGCAAGGTGTTATGAGGATATTCATACATTCACATCCATTCATTGATTTGCATTCATTCAACCAATATTTACCTGTGTGAAGCTGTAGGGAAGGAGAGCTGAATAGGACATAGCTACTGCCTGCAGTCATGCCAGAGTGTTTGGGGAGACACACAGAAGATTACAACAATAAATATAAAAGGCACAAATCCAGTACAGGAACAGGGCAGGGGCGACTTCACTTTGAGGGGCTGGCGGTCTGCAGGAAATCTGAACGGGATCTACAAATGTGAGTTGGAATTTTCCAGGAAGGGAAAAGAACTTCCAAAGAGAGGAAGCAGCGTGGGCACAGAGGTGAGGCAGTGCCGGCCGTGGGGCATGCATGATTCAAAACTGGTGCTGGGCGAAGCCCTGGGGAAGAGTGGTGTAAAATGAAGCTGGAGAGATAAGAGCTAAAGCCAGCTGTGGGGAGGTCTGCATACTTTCTCTTCCTCTGCCACTGAGTGGCCACGAGAGCCTGGGGAGGTAACTTTAACTCCTCAGTTTCCCCAGTTTTGAAAATGCAGAAGGATAAACCCTTAGGCTGCTGTGAGCACCAAGGATGCCTGGGAGGAGTATTCCATTGCTAGATGTTCTGGTCCTGTGTAATTGAGCGGCTTGGATTCTAATTAGGAGATCATCATCAGAGACAAAAACAGTGAGGAGAAAATTATCCCCTATTTGGGCATCCAGATGCCACTTGCCTTTCCAGGTACCGGAAACAAGTGGCACCAGCTTGCTCAGAGCAGGATGGAAAACCAGAAGCCCGTGGCCTCATCCTGTAACCCTGACCCTGCTCCTCCTGGCAGTTTCTTCTATGGATCCCAGAAATCACACTCTGCCTGTATCCTCCCTCCGTGGCAGCTCCCTAATGACCCGGGCCCCAACGGCAGAGCCTACCCCTGCTGGGGGACAGCCGCAGGCCCTGGAGGGCTGGGAGGGTAGGCACACGGGGTCCGGCCTCCGTCTCTGTGCTGTGGCGTGGTTTCCAGCCACCTGGATATGAACGGGGCTGGTGATGATCCTCCCAGGGGGGTCCTCCAGCTCACCTTGCTTTCTCCTGCAGGATCATCTTTTCTCCTTAGCAGAGACCCTGGGTGAGGAAGTGGGGCGAACGTACCCCCCGCCTCAAGGGGCTCACAGCCTAGAGGGCTAGCTGGCCCAGAGGCACCAAAGGACAACTTTTCCTTTCGTCCTTGTACTTTTCCTTGCCTGTGCTCCCCCTTCCTCTTCTTCCTCCCTCCTTTTTCTCTTCCGCAATTGGGAAGTCTCAATTTTAGCAAAAAAAAAAAAAGTAATTTCCAAAAACACAATCAGCTGTCACACACAGTGACCCTTTTCTGCCAAACTCCCCACCTGCTGCCAGCCAAGGGCTGTCAGGACCCCCGCCGGGGCGACTCCCTCTCCCGAACCCGGACCTGCAGACTTAGCAGCGGCTCCCAGCACCTCCCGGGTGCTCAGCCTCCTCTTGGAGCCCGGCGCCCTCCAGGAGACCGCAGGACAGAACGGATTGCGCCGTAGTGAAAAGTCCCTGCCTGGGCCAGGAATAGCCTGTTCTCCCCCCAAAAGCAGAGATGCGAGGAAATGTGGATGGATTTGCACTTTGATGGGGGCCCACCCTGTCCTCCCATCCAGAGCGTTCGCATTAGGTCGGCTGAAAGTCAATGTTTCTTCTGAAACTGGCAAATAAAAAAAGAAAAAGAAAAAAAGAATAAAATCCCCCAACAAGTCCGGAACTCTCAGCCACCACCACGTTTCTGCTTTTTTTGTGGCAAGGACTAGCAGGGAAATCGGATCCCCGTGCTTCGTGGGGCCAAACGAACCCCGAGAGGCTTTGCCGTGAAGAGGCGGGACCCGGGCGCGCATCCTGCCAGCAGCGCGCGGCTTAATGACTTGCGCAGACCCGTGCATTCCAGCGCGACTCGGGAGCACCGCGCACTGATTCGGGGGATTGAAGGCCCCTGCCCCGGGGAGCTGCTCGCATTCTTTGCTGTTGCACACCCGCCCCTTCCCCCAACAGTGATATCCAAGAAGCACGAGAAAGCCCAGGGTTGAGATAATCACTTTCCCAGGCCTTAATTGATTTGGTGTCTTTGGCTAATCAAGTGGAGGCGTCATTCAGTCCATCAGAGACTCGGGGGCTGCTCAAGCTAGGAAGGTCCTCGGGGTCATCTGACTCCATCCCCTTCAGTCTGAAGAGGAAGGAGATGAGGCCAAGGAGGTAAGGGAGGAGCCCGGGGTTACCCTGCAAGTTAGGGGCTGCTCTGGGACCCGAGGTCCGGTCTCCTGATTTCTAGTTCTGCAGTCCTGGCTCTAATTCTCTTACCTTTAATTTAATTTAATTTATTTAATTGCATTCATCGTGGCATTCCACCTTCCCCCATGCAATATCAAATGGCATCCAGTCATAGCCAGGGTTTTTGTTTCCTGCAAACTCATAACCACCCCGGGGTCTTTGCACTTGCTGTGCCCTCTGCCGGGAAAATGTTTCCTCATGTCTCTGCATGGTGCTTTCCTTCTTATCAGTCAGGTTTTAGCTTAATGGTCATCTCTTCAGAAAGGCCTTTTTCAACACAGTTCATGTGGCTCATGATCATTCTCTGCTCCTGGTGTGCACGCCCTGGTAAGCCCTTTCCCTTCCCTAGGGACAGGACCTGTGCCTGACTTGCTTCTGACCAATAAACAGGGCGAAGGTGGTAGGATGTCACTCTTGCGCTTAGGTTATGCTGTGTAGTGAAGGTGTTCTAGGTGGGCCTGGCTTATTCAGGTAAAAGCCTTTACAAGAGGGACTGGGTCCTTCCCGAAGGGGGAGACTTTCCTTGCCAATTTGACAAAGCCGGCAGCCTCTAAATCCAGAAGGCAGTCACCGGCTCGGAGCCAGCAAAAAGCCTGGGCCTTTGATCGCACAGCCACAAGGAAATGAATTCTGCCAGTGCCCTTGCTGAGCCTGGAGGCAGACGGTTTCCCAGTTGAGCCTCCAGGTGAACACACAGCCCGGCCAACACCTTGACGCGACCTCGTGAGACCCTGAGCAGAGAAGCCAGTTAAGCCAGACCCAGACTCCCGACTCACAGAGATTGTACAATGTGTGCTAGATTTATGGAATTGGTTATGCAGCAACAGATAACTGATTTAATAGAATACAGGTCCTTTTTCAGCCTTTGACCTCCCTTTGTGTCCCCTTTTATTATTTTCACCATTGCACCTGTCCTCTCCGAAGGGATCTTATCTAAATACGAGCCTACTCGCTCATCTTCTGAGTCTGAGCTCCACGAGGGCAGGGCCTCGTCTGCATCCCTGCAAACAGCAGGTGCACAATGCATTTTTTTAAACAGGTGAGTGAATGAGTATATGGTGATATAAAAATATGATCCGGGAACAATGAAAGAAAATATCGATAAGTCCAACTAAATATAAAGACCTGCATAGCAAAAGCTATGAATAATAAAATAATACAAAAGACAAACTCGGGAAAACATTGGAGATTTGTATCACAGAAAAGGGTCTAATTATTTTACTCTGCAAAGCAGTAGTACAAATTGAGAAGAAGATATTTCTGAAACAGGAGAAGAGACTCTCAACTGTACTTGTAATAAGAGAAACGCAAATTAGAACAACACCGGCAGTCCTGTTTTTCCCTGTTATCTAGGCAAACGTCAACAGTGCGATGACACCAGGTTGGCGAGGGTGCTGGGAGCAGAGTCCTGGCCACCTGGGGACGAAAGTGCTGTGACAGTGGCAGCCCAGGGAAGTCATGAAAAGTGCTGGGAAGGCCCCAGAGCTCCCTCCTACCACCCAGGGCCAGCTCCCACTGAGTTCCCTGCATCCCCCCCTGTCTCTTTGCTATTCCTTCTTCCTGCATGCAGATCTGAACTAAAACAATCTAGCCACCCAACAGCCAACTAAAGTGAGAAAATCAGGGGGTCATAGTGGACCTCACGGTCACTGTCTGATGTGGATACAACTCACCAGTCCTCAGGGTTTGCTGAGGGTGGACGATCAGCGTGTAGAGCAGAGAGATGGCGTCTTTCACTGGGGGAGGCAAAAAGTTCCTCTCTGGTCCATTTGGGGCTGGAGAAAGCCAAGTTGGGACCCAGGCTTGGGTTCCAACGGCAGCTCTGCGAGTAACCAATGGTGCAGCTTTTGTATATGAAATGAGGCATGGGACACGGGGCTCTCTGAGGCTCCTTCCAGCTGGGATGATTCTGCACTTACCTGGAGAGCATTTGGAGTTCACTCTGGGCCCCTCGGTCTCAGACAGATGCAGACAAGCTGGAAAGGGGCCAGCGCCATGGGGAAGGGGGAGACTGGCTCTGAGCAAGATTAAAGGTGCTGACGTCTCTCTGTTTGGCTGGGCTGGGACATGGGGATGGGAGATGTGACTCCGGCTGGGGGTGGGGGCAGCCACCAAGTCAGGATCAGTCATAAGGAGCCCAGCGACTGGGAGGAAGCCCTGACTCTGAACCAGGCGTGTGCTGACGTGGGTTTGATGGTTTGGGAAACCAGACAACGACAATCATCACCCCCTCAACAGCTACCACCATCTCCTCTTGCTTGGACCATGGCCTCCTAATGCTGCCCCTGCATCCACCCTGCCCCTTCAGTCTGGACTCAGTACATCAGCCAAAGTGCTCTTTCTAGAACACGTCAAGTTCCATAAGTGCTGAGCTCCAAACCCTCCCCTGGCTCCCATCTCACCCAGAATAAAAGCCAAAGCCCTTACGATGGCCCACAAGGCCCTGCCTGATCACCTCTCTGACTCTCTCCCCTGCTTCACCCCGCCGGGCCCCTGGGATGCACCCCAGGGCCTTTGCACTGGCCTCTGCTGTACCTCTGCCTGGACAGCTCTTTCCCCAGATCATTTCATGCCTCCCTCCCTCGCTGCCTTCATCTCTTAACTCGGATGTCACCTTCTCAAGGCCATTCCTGACCACCCCACTGCGATTCCAACCCCCTTAACACACCCTGTCCCTTTGCCTGTTTTATTTCTCCTTGAAGCACTTAATGTACCTTCTTACATAGGTTCCTCTGTCCTGTCTGTGCCTACGTCTCCCATTTGGTTGCAAGCTCCATGAGAGCTGTTTTGTCCCCTGCTCTATCGCAAGTGCCTGTAAAGGTGACCGGCATTTGGCAGGTGCTTAGAAAATCTTTGTGGCCTGTTGACTGTGTGTTACCTACCACTCACAGAGCCCTTGACCCCTGCCAGGCACTGTGCCATGTGGTTTTGGTGTATGATTCTTTCAAACCTCACAACAGATCAAAGATGCAGGTACTGGTTCCGTTTCCCCCATTTTACAGATGGGGAAACTGAGGCCCAGGGAGGTCAGGCTTGGCCATGTGCCCAGCACCACATGGTGGGTTACCTAGTGACCCTGTGTTTGGAACCCAGGTCAGAAATGCTGGAGCCCAGTTCTGCCCCTTAATGACATACTCTGCTGCTTTTGACAAAGGCCTTCTCAACCAGTCCTGCAAATAGTTCCTCATTCCTCGCAATGGTTATTCCCACTGAATGGAGAGGGAAACTGAGGACCCAGAGATGCTGCTGCTCAAAGGTGGCCCAGCAAGCAGGGGATCTAGGACCTGAGCTGTGGTCTTTGGCTCCCAATCCAGGCTTGTGCTTCCCTTTGCCGCCTGTGCTGTTTGGCCTGCAGGACACCAGTGTGCCTGGAGCGTCCTCTCCTGACTCCAGAGGGCCATCGAGAATCACCATGCTTGGAGAGGCTGAGGCTGAGGCCACCGGGGGCCTTGGCTGGATGACAGCCTGTGGATGGACAAGGCAGCCAGTGCTTCTGAGCTGTTGTCCATTCCTTTCCATCTCAGCCTCTGCTGCTTGGCCATGCATCCGCTGGTTTGTGACCCTGTGGCCCTGATGCCTGGGGTCTCTGCTCTCATATCACAAGCGTGCATTGGCCAGGGGCACCACCTCCTGCAATGCCCCTGCAGGTCCTAGGACAATGAGCCCTTGGAGCACATGATTGGGGATCCTGAAATCTATCTGGGGCCCCCCAAGATCTAGCCACATGTCACCCCGACTGTCTCTTGGAGTTGCAGTGAAAGAGGCGTCTATGGAATTGACCACCCCACATTTACCCTGTGTCCAGGTTGCGCACTTAGCGACCACTTGTGTCTTGTTCACCCTGGTAACCAGCACCCAGAGGCTGCTCCATTCATGTCTGTTGAATGAATATTCAACCAAAAGGACTCACCCTTCTCTAATAACAAACACGACTTCCTGAAGGTTTTCTGTAACATTTCCCAGCTCCTGCGACAGAGCGCTCGTGTGTGCTAACTCAGTGTAATTCCTACGACGATCCTGTGAGGTCAGTTCCATGACTGTCTCCATTTTACTGTTGAGGACACTGAGGCACAGAGAGGTTAAGTAGCACATCCAAGGCCACACAGCCAGGGACTAGCTTTGGGTCGGAACCCAGGCACTCAGACTTCAAAGTCCTTGCTCTCAACCGCTGCCTCCTGATTCCACCGGACCACAGCCTCTTGTCCATCCTTGAGCATCTTTATCTTGGGGGGACCCCAGCTCAGGGTGTCCCCAGAACATGAACCCCCTGGCAGAGCCTGCAGCCAGGACAGAGTCTCCCTCAGCAGCAGCGAGTGGAATCTGTGTTTCCCCGGCTGTCAGACAGTCATAGCCTTTTCGATAAAGGCTATTTGAAAAATGAATCACTAAACGCGACGTCAGCTTTACACCTACGTAAGATGTTGCACATAAAGAAATTCACAAACCGGGAAAACAGCCCTTGTCCTTATTTTTGCATCATAAGAAGTGGTCTCCCAGGCACGCCTCCTGCCCTGCAGGGCCGTTAGCAGCTTCTCGCTGCCAGCCTGCGGCCCCCGAACCTAGGGGCCAGTGGCTTACAGGACAGCACTCGTGTATCCTGGGGAGGATACATTATGTGACCTCCGGCGCAATGTGCTTCACCAGCCTCACCATCTTCAATACCCACAACTGCTTTTGTAAAGTCATTCAACAAACCTGAGTGCCTGCTCTGTGCCAGCCAGACCTGTCCGTGCCCTGATCATTCTCCATTTTACAGACACTGAAATGAGCTGGAATGTCTGGTTGAACACAGCGGGTGAGGAGCTGAGTTGCTCTCAAACTCAGGCTTTTTATCTTATCGCCCGGGCTTAGAGCAAGCTGATTTTCTTTCTTTGTGTCAGGCAACTGTGAGTCCCGAAATAATGTGGGACAGGTAGGCAAGCTGCTCTCCAAACTTGGTGGCACTTGTTGGGCACGAAAGGAGATTGCATTTCCCAGCCTCCTCACTGCTAGGTGGGGGTCATGTGACTAGCTCTGGCCAATAGGGTGTGAGAGGGCGTGACGGATCACTTCCATCACTTAAACCCAGGGTACGTTTCCCAGGCTACAGGTGGTGGAGTCCCAGCCCGGAAGGGGGCGGGTTCCTCGTGTCACCTCTCGGAGGACGGCCCCTGACTTGCCTCGGGCTGTGACATAACTGAGAGACACATGTTAATTAGGTTCAGTTATTACGATTTAGCTACTTTTCGAATTAAAATTAGTCTCTTCTCCCTTGACTAGTAAGAATGATATTTATTGATACAAAGAGGCTCGTGGTCTGAGACGGAGCATCTACTGGTCACCGGGGCTTCTCTGCTGATCTGGCAGCTTCCGGACTCACCCGCTCATTTACTCATCTACTCACTGGATGCTTGTTTTCCTTTTGTTCCCCAGATCCCGTCTTTACCCCTCTGTGCTCTGCTCTGCCCCAGGAGGCTCGGCTGCGAGGGCTGCATGACCCAGGCTCCTCTACCCTCAGACTCCAGGTGAGCTGGGCCAAGGGAAAGCTCCAGTAGGAGGAGAGAGTGGAGGGGAGTGAGGCCCCCTTCTTGCCTCCTTGGCAGTAGCTGGGATTTTCCACTGATAGCCACAGCTCCCAGCATGCCGGGGACGCTTCTGCCTCCCTCTGCCCTTCCGTACTGGGAGTGCTAGCGCCTTACTCTGCAGCGCGTCCCTGCGTGCCTTAACACCTCTTGTTGGTTCCTACACCCTGCCGCTGTGCAAAGTTTCTTCGTTAGCATCTCCTCAGTGAGACCATGTGCAGATACCACTTATTTCCCACTGGCTCTCTGACTGATATACCATCCCTCCATCCATCCTTCTATCACCCACCCATCAATGTATCCATCCATCCATGTATTTGTCTACCCACTAATCTATCCATCCACCCATCCTTCCATCTGTCTGTTTATCCATCCATCTGTCCATCCACAACTCATTCATTCATTCATCCACCCACCATCTACCCATCAATGCATGTATCCATTGTGTATCCATCCATCTATCTGTCCATCCATCCATCCATCCATCTGTTAGCCAACCTACATGCATGCAGTAACTACTATGTGCTAGGCAATGTGGTGAGAGTTTTATCTAGTTATCTGGTTGAAGTCTGGCAATATCCTGAAGTTAGTACTGTTATTATCCCTGTTTTGCTCAAGTATCACTTCGGCAAAGAGGTCTCCCCTGATCACCAAACAAAAGTAAAAGGGGAAAAAGAGTCTCAGGAAGTGAAGCAATGTGCTCTGTTTCTTCTAGACAAGATTAGAACCCAAATCTGTTGAGCCCAGGGCCCAGGCCATTCGCCATTCTGGGATACCATCTGGATGCCCCCCAAGATGAAGACTGATGCTGACTCATGGCAGCCGGCCCCCGCAAGAAGGGGTGCAGAATGCATCTCTCTGCTTTGGCAAAACTAGCACTTTCTGGGCACATTCTTGTTTCTGAGATATTTGCCCATTTTGCTCTCTTCAATTCCTTTTGGAATTATACTGAGAGTGGATTCCTCTGGGCTGGGAAAGGAACATTTCTGGAGCCCCTCCTGTGTGCTGGTCACCGCGGAGCCTGTGCCTTATTTAATGCTCCCAGCCTCCTGGTGGGGTGATGCTGCTCTTAACTCGCTTGCAGGTGAGATGCAGTCTCGGGTTAGGTAGACTGCCCACGGTCACGTGGCTACTAAGCATCATGCCAGCCGCTGGAGCTGAGTTCTGGTCAATTTCAGAGCACAAGCTCTTACCCGCTGTGCTATGGCTTCACCCGTGGGTCCAGATCTGAGGGGGAGGTTTGCTGATAAAATAAAGCATAGCAGTGACAGGATATCGCAAGCTCACCACGGGCCAGGCACAGTGTTAAGCATTTTGCAGGCGCTTATCACCCACGTTTTACAGATGAGGAAACTGAGGCTCAGCTTAGATCCTGGCCTGAAGGTAGACTGCACAGCCTCCAAGCGGGCGGCAGGAATGAGCCCCACCGTCTCCTCCCCCGGCCACCGCCGGCGACACACACCCTCCCCGCGCCAGCCACAGTCTCTCTCAGCGACATTCTGCCCGGGCTGCCGTCTGGGGGGCTCAGCCGTGGCCTGAGACTGCGTCTGCGCACAGCTTGAGAGAAACCCAGCTCCATTTCCACCGGATAATATATATGTGTTAGGGAGGGCTCGATTCCTGCGACCTGGGGTCATGGGGGCATCGGACCGTGGAAAGCCTTTGAGAAAACCTTTTTGCCTCAAGACGCTGAGTCCAGATTACAGGCGATTATGGACGCTTGGCCTGACCTCCCTGGCCAGCCTTTTATTTCTCATGCCCAGGAATGGCTCCTACCTATTGGAAAGGACCCCTCACCCTCCTTGGCAGGGTCCATTCCTGGGGAGCCGGAGGTGAACCCCAAGCCTTCGTCTGATAATTGTGACTGGTAGCCATTCTCACCCCAATAATACAACCACCACCACCACATCCACCAGTTATTGAGCACCTACTATGTGCCAGGCCCTACACCAGGCCCACTGAATTCTCCCAACAGCTCTAGGAGGAAGGTATGAATACTCTTACTATACCCATTTTCTCAGTGAGAAGACTGAGGCACCATATGTCTAAATCAGGGATGGATACCCACTATGTGCCAGGTTCTTTGCTGGTCACTGAGGGCCAAATAGTGAATAGGCACTGTCCCTGCCCCCCGGGTCTCCCAGCCTGGCAGGGAGGCAGGTGACGGGACAGACGGTTCCACCCAGAGTGATCGGGGCTGCCAAGGGAAGCCCGGAGGAGGCCCCCGAGCCAGCTGGGTGTGGGATGTGGGCTGGGTGGGCTTCCTAGAGCAGAGACCTGGAGGGTGAGTTGGACTCAGTCCAAAGAAGGTGAGTGGGAACAGGGTGTCAGGTGTGGCGAACGAGGCACAGAAGCATTTGAGGACCAAAATGCGTTTGCAGGTAACTGAAGAGCAGGGTGAGGGTTTGGGGGAGGTCTGACAAGAGTGGAGGTTGCAGGGTTACAGGGGAAGGGGGCGTGGAGGTCAACAGGGGCCACATCTTTCAGACAGAAAGAGAAAGGGCTTTGGGCTTCACCTGAGGGCAATGGGGGGCCGTGGAAGGCTGTAGGCAGAGAAGGGATGTGGTCAGGTGAGGGTTTGAGAAAGACTTTGTGCACAACAGATTGAGGCTGGGAGGGGCCCTCTCTTTCAGGAAATAAGTAGGAGGTGGCCAGGGGATGTCTCCCGCAGGAGGGTGTCCCATGTTCCTGGGCTGGAGCCCGTGTCCCTGCAGCTTGGGTTGTCTTTGGTGAACAGCCCCCCAAGCCCATGCTCCAGGCCCAGTAGCCCTTGCAGCCCAGGGTGGGGGGATGTCAGAGCTCTCCGGAGCAGGGGGTCGCTGCTGGTTTCAGGGACCCTCAGGAAGCCACAGCCAGCAGGGAGGGGCGGGGGGCATTCCCTGCCCGCCGCTGCCTGCCCTGATGCGTCAGCGGCCGGGAATGCGGGGGCACCCAGGGGCCACGCTTATCATCCTCCCCAAGCGTCTGGAGCAGCCTGGCTCCTGTCGGCTGTCCATCCAGATGGGACCTAAATCAGCGGCTCTTCCTCCTCTGGCCGCGGTTGACACAGAGCCTGGACCCTGGCCAATGTCGGAGCCCAGAAGCCCAGACTCTGCAGGTCAGCCTCCTGGACACGGGGACCCTCCCAGCACAGCTGGGGGCCGGCTGGGCACCCGGCCTTGCTCGTGTCGGCCTGAAGATGTCTCGACAGGGAAACAGCGTGGAGTCGGACAGGCCTGGGTTTGAAGTCAGACTGTAGGGCTGGGTGACTTGCCTCAATTTTCCCTTCTTTAAAATGGGAATATTAATAGTATCCACCTCCTCGGGTGGTCAGGAGGATTAAATAAGACAGTGGATGTGGCTCTCTGAATGAATCTAGCCAGTACATTCTCCCTCCCTCCCTCCCCCGTTAAATATACTCGCTAACGCTCTAAAGCTTGTTTTGCAGGATTAACGCTTTGGACAGGCTCCACGTCTGGGTTAACGTCTCCGGATTATTCCATGAACAGCTCCCATCATGTTCTCTTAATGCCTTTGCATTTGTTTCACAGTTTTACAGGAACCTGTTTATTTTGAGCCCTGCTTGTAGGGAAGCACATGGGTCACGGGGAGCCCCAGTTGTAGGGATCCCGGTGCCTGACCTCCCCACCCCTCCAGCCCGATTTCACGGCCCCCTGGGAGGCAGAAGTTATGCATGACAAGCCGTGGGATATGGTGAGAGGTGGTAACCGCTCTGAGAGAGGAGAGTGAGGGAGACTGGGGTCCCGGGAGTAGGAGGTGTTGCTAGAATTTTAATAGGACTTCTACAGATAGTTTAGCTCTTTCTTTAAAACCTTTCATTTTTGTATCTGTTTTGTAGTGCACTTAATCCGTGAATACAGTAATACGTGATCACGATTTATAAGCATGTGTGTGTGTTTTTATACATGCATATCCATTTATGATGTGTGTATATTTGTGCGAGTGTGCAGATACACGTTTTTTTAGGGTGTGAGTTCAAATAGTCTGGACACTCCCCAGTTATACAGAGACAGATTGCACGGCCCTTGTGGATGGAAGACTCTGGGCTTCACATCTTAGGCATTATTTGCTTTCCAAGGAGGTTTTAGAAATCAGTTTTCGGTACTCAGATTCTGCATTGCTGGGTCCAGTGTGGAGACACTGATGCTCAACCTCTTCATTCATAGATGAAGATACTGAGGGTCAGAGAGGAGCCGTGGCTTGCCCAAGGGCACATAGCTAGTGGGGACTAACCCAGGTCTTTGGGTTCACAGGGGTCTTTCCCCTGCATCAAATCTTCGTGACTCTCCTTAGAAGTGCTGGCCCCAGAGCGAGGCCGTGGAAACGCAGGAAGACAGGGACGGGGAACTGAGATTTTCCTTCTCGTCGGTCCCCCACGCCCGAGAGGCCACTTAAGCTGCGCGTAACTGCCCTGTGATGCATGGAACCCTCTCTCTCCGCGCATAAATGCGGCAGGTCAACCGCTAGGCAGAAATGCCACATATATTTCCTCCCATCAGATGAAATATGCCCCTAATTTGGCTGGGGTTTTGTTTTATTAGACCTCCGGCAGCGAGGGGGCCCTGCTGCAGAGCAACCTTCTCCTGATAGCATAGTTCTCTCTCGAGACTGCCGAGGGCCTCGACCAAGGAGGGAAGAAATGCCCTGGTCTTTAATTTCTCAGCATGGCGTTCCCGGAACAAAACATCTCTCTGAGTCAGGCAGACGCCGCGCCAGGTGGTTCGGAGGGGACTCTCCCCGAGCAGCAGCCCTGGGCTGGGCGGCGGGAGACCCACGGCCCTGCCCCGAGCTCTCGTTTACAGATGGGGGCTGTGGGCACGGCGCCTCGCCTTGCTGGGACTCAGTTTCTCCATCTGCAAAACTCGGCTAATGCAGAATCTCCTGCAGAGGGTCGCTGTAAGGAGGCCATGAGACGAGGACAGCCCTGCGCATGGCCCGGGGACGGGGAATTGAGAGTGCCTCTGTCGCCATTGTCACTGTTTGCAAAGAGAAGTCAGTTTCCCGCACCCCCGTCCGTAGGACACCACACTGGTGAATTCTGCTGGGCTGACATAGGAATTTTTCCTACAGTCCTTCAGAGGTGACTTTATGCTAATTAACCCCACATAAGGCCAACCTGGTGCCATAGGGCCACCACGTCAGGGGCAGGGTTGTTCCGGGGACTGTCTGACTTGGGTTCATAACCGCGGCGAAGACTGGGGACTCCCAGCGCGTGCTCAGTGACGCCAGCGCCCAGGGGTCTGGGGCTCAGTTGGGCCATCTGTCGTGCGGGGGCTGGGACACTGGTCACCTTTTCTTTACGCAGCCAGCGGCTCTCACCCTTTGCTGCACATTATAACCACCTGGGGACTGTAAAAATATTCGCCCCTGTCCCCAACCAATTAAGTGCGGCTCTCTGGTTGTGGGAAAGGAGGGGACCCTCGTTTTTAAAGCTCCCCCGGGGATCCTAATGAGGGCAAAGTTGAGAATAACAGCTTGGCCTTCTGAATGTGATCGAGGAAAACGGCCCCCGAACCTGCGTCTTCCTCCTGCAGAGGGCTAAGTGGGAGCCAGGCTGGACCTGGGCTCAAACCTTGCCCTTGACCTCCACCCCCGTTCACCTCCTTGCACCCCAGCTTCCCTTCACACCCCCAAGGGGGTGGGATAACAGTCGTGCCTGCTTCTCAGGTCTGGCACGAAGCACCACGCTGGCATCCAGTAAGCGCTCAATAAGTGCTGGGATTGTTACCATCGTTGCTCCAGATCCGGGGCCCAGCAAACTGTGAATTAAGGCCAGTTTGTAGATATTGTCAGCTTTTTGGGCAGGGCGGTCTTGGCCAAAGAACGTCCCTCTAGCACGCCTGCGGGGAAGGCACAGACCGCATGCAAATGAGTGGGCGTGGCCGAGTGCCAATAGAAACTTATTTACGAAAACAGGCGGCAGGATGGATTGGCTCCTGGTTTGCTGACACCTGGTCTAGGAGACATTCCAAGCTGGAACACCAGGGTGTGCGTTGGTTTCGCCTGTCACGTTTGGGGTTTATGGCCCTGCACGGGCAGTTCGGATTAGACCCTGAAGTATCTGTCTCTCTACATCCGTTACTCAAACTCTTCTTGTAGGATATTTACACGAGAACCTATGAAACCTGGTTTTTGAAATGGCTGGCACGTTATAGGGTCTCCATCAATGCTCTTTTCCAATGCTTGCCACCTTCTTCTTTCCAGACGGTTAGAACTTAGAGAAACGGTTATTTCAGTGGTCGTTTGCTTGGCACCTGCTATGCGTCTTTGCTCATCTCACAGCAACCTTGTGAGTGCTGTCCACGATCGTGCCCATTGTTCAGATGGGAAAACTGAGGCTTCAAGAGGCACAGACACTTGCTCTGGATCAGACAGAGGTGGGGTTTGAACCCAGTCTGTTAACCCCCGGAATGCGTGCTTCTCCGCTCCCCCTTTCTGCTGCCAGCAAAACGCCCGGCGCTTGGGCACGGATGGGCACGAAAGGTCAGGATGCGTGGCCCGCAGCGGACAGCCTTTTTGTCTCCATGACTGGAGGATGCAGGAAAGGAGTCGGCAGCCAGGGAACAAAGCCATCCCTGTCATTCTGAGTGTTTATGAGACGCGCTCTGAACGGTCAGAGTCGCTTCTGCGTGAATCCGGGGCTTCTCCTGGGTTATCCAGAGAACATATCTCCTGGAGGCTGGGGAGGGGAAAATTGCCTTTTGGAGATTCCTCTTTGGACCAAATCTCCTCTCTCTCGTCAAGAGCCTCGTAGAAGCCCAAGGAGCGGGAAGATGAAGATGCTGTTCATCAGAATGAGGCTTTCTAGCATGACCCGCTGCTATTTCTTGTTTCGGGCAGTGAGGGGGACAATTTTCGGATAGATATTTTTACTTTATGCAATTCCATTTCTGTCTCGACTTATCTGATCCTCTAATTCTGCGGGGGACTTTATTTCCTTGTGATGTTAAAGCCCCGGAGCTCAAAGTTCTTTTTCTTTTAAGCTTCGAAAACCTGAGGACCCTATTCGGGCTGAGGCAGGATATCCTCCAGCCCTGGGGGGGTCATCGCGCTTGCTTACAGATCCACAGAGGAGCTTTCCCTCCTTTTTTTCTTTTAAGGAGTTGAGCGACAGACAGCAACTGAAGAGAAACCACGCTTTCGAGGGGGTGAGCTTGGGAGACCGTGTCCTTGCTTGAGGGTCCACTGCCAAGTGCTGTCTGACCTCAAAGACGTTCTTGGCCACCCTGGGACTCAGTTTCCCCTGCTGTGAATCTTGGGTATTTGTTGCTCTTTTTCTCTGACACAAAGAAGACTTCTTAATCCCATCCCTGAAGCCGGGGACACTGCCTTTAATCGTAGCCTCTCTGGTCCCCTAGCCACGCCCAAACCTTTCCCATCTAGGTAAATGACATCACGCTGTACCCAGGAACCTAGACACACCCCTTGGCCACTGTGCATCGCCCACATTCAACCCCTCTGCTGTCAGCAGGTCCCCCCCATGTGCATTTCCAGTGCTCCTAGTTGCCCCGTGCCCGCTGCAACCAATCCAGGGTCACTGTCACCTCTCTCCAGGACCCTGCAGCAGCCTTTTGCAGGCTCGCCACCCTCCAGCCACTGTCCCTGCCCTCGATCCGTTCCCCAAGCTGAGGGACTTTGCCAAATTTGCTCCCAGCGCTCCCCTGCCTAAAACCTTTTAGTACTTTCTCATCGCACCTGGAACAGGGGCCAGCAAACTACAGCCTGTGGGTCAAACCGTGTCAGCGGCCCCTTTTTGTAAGTAAAGTTTTATTAGAACAGAGCCACGATCGTTTGCGGTTTTTACATGGCTGTTTTGCACAATGGAACACTGGAACCGTTGCAACAGAGGTCACATGACCTGTGAAGCTTGACATGTTCACTATCCTGATCTCTATTTGGGGACAGTTTGCAGAGCCCAGGCTTACTATGGAATAAATATCGGACCCCTCCCCTCGGCCTGTCAGCAAGGTCATCGTGTGTGGTACGCCGCTTTTGTGAAAGGTCCCGCTTTTCTGCATGTCCCTATTTTCCACCACGCCCTTCGTGATGTGACTTTGCAGTTCCTCCCATGACATGGTAGGTCTGTGTCACTACCCCTTGACTCTCCATGGGCCACATGACTTTCTCTGATCAGTAGAATGTGGCAGAAGCAAGGCCGTGTCAGTTCCAAACCCGGCACTCGATGGCCTTGTACACTTCTTCTCTCTCTTGCAGAAGCCTGCTGCTGCCCCGAGAACGAGCCCGGGCTAGCCTGCTGAAGGGTGACAGACACATGGTCCAGTCTCTCTTATCACTCCAGCTGGCCAACCCCAGGGGTAGAACAGCCCTGCCGGCCTGCAGCTGGCCACATTCACCTTAGGAAACCCAGCCCAGACTGGCATGAGCCCCAGCAGAGCCACAGGCTCAATAGCTAACTAGATGCTTGTCATTTCAAGCCAGTACAATTGGGAGGGGTTTTGTTATGCAGCAGTAGCTAACTGACAAATCATATCATTTAGCATTCAAGTGGGGACACTTGGGAGCACTATTAATGTCCCAGGCAAAACAGAATAAATCCACACTCTCTCTGATGGTCCTGGTGGGTCTGATCTATTCTTTCCACTTCAGCTTAATTGCAAGCGAGGGACCCCCTTGTCACCGCACTCCTGCTAATCTGAGGTCAGTTCCTGGAGTACAGCAAGCTGTGTCCAACCCCAAGCCTTTGCACAGGCTGTTCCTTCTGCCTAGAACTCTACCCATGCTGACAGCTGCTTCCTGGGGCTCAGCACTTCAGCCTCAGAACACACCCATCTACCCCCAAGCCCCGACCACGGCCTATCCCGGTTCTCTACTTTCTTTTTCATTCTTATTATAACCTGAAACCATTCAGTGGGTTTATCAGTGTCCTTGTTCACTGCCTGGATCCTTCCATGAGCTTCCATGAGCTTCATGAGGGTCGGGACTCTTATTCTTCTCTGTGTCTTCAACGTCCAGCAGAGTTCTAGGCACATGGTAGGTGCTGTTTACATATATTTTTTAAATGAATGAGTATAGTAAAACTTTAGTCTGTTAAAGATTGACTGCATAATGGGCAGTGGCCTGCACAGTTAGAATCAGAAGTAGGGTCCTGCGCAGCCTGGTAGAACTGGGTTCAAATCCAGCCTCTGGTGCTTTGTGGTTCGGGGATCATGGGCACGTCGCTCAAATTCTCCGAGTTCTGTTGCTTTCGTTTGCAAAAATGACCTGCCAAGGAGGCAATGCAAGTAGAATGCCCAGCATAGGGTCTAGCACATGGCAGGTACTTAAAAATCAGTAGCCATAATTATTTTCACTGCAGTTGGGTCAAAAAAAAAATTCAGTCTGGTTCCTTCCACTAGGTCACTCCGTTTCTCGCTCTTCTCTAGGAAAGAGGCCATTCTCGGACTTTTGACTTGAAGACGTGGACAGATTTGTATTCTTCCTGATCTGTGAGCCAGAGCCTAGGGAAGACAAGTCAGAAAGAGGCTGAGGGTTGGCTCCAGAGATGGGTGTCTTGGGAGGAGACCCAGAAGCAGGTTCTGGGCACGTGCACCTTGGATTCACATGTTGAGGGAAATAAACAGACCCCATGTGTGGAGCTAAACTTTAAATCCATTGGCATCTTAACCCTGAGTGCAGCAAACACATTTTTCTAGATCTCATTACTTGTTAGACCAAAGATACCATTTCAGGATCTGCATAACTCCTCTCCAAGGTCTCAGTTTCCCCATCTCTGCTGGTTGTTCTCTGAAATCTATTCTCCTTTCTTTCCATAGGAACAGTATCCATGGATGTAGCTGGATACACAGCCACCTGGGATAAGGGCTACATTTCCCAGTTTCCCTTGCAGCTGTTGTGGTCATGTGACTCCATTGTGGCCCCTGGGTGTAAGTTAAGATGTTTCACTGCAGCTTCTACAAATCTATCTTAAATGACAGCTAGCACGTATAACTTCTCTTTGTGTTTTCCTTCATTTTCCTGCCCTCTGACCTTGTACATGTCACCACGTGCCTCTTTGCCTCAGTTTCTTTATCTGTAGAATAGGAACACAATCTACTTCAATGAGTTTGGGCAAAGATTAAATGAGATAATATGCACAAGGTGTATTTGATGAGATAATGAATACAAAACTTATACCCTAGTGCCTGGTTTATAGAGATGTTAAACAAATACTTTGTCACCATCTTTGTTAACTTGGAAAAGTCATGCGAAGCCTCTGTGCCTCAGAAATTTTCTCCTCTATAAAAATGAGTATGGTCTTCTCATACCAGACTTAAACCTAAACAATTCTGAGATCTAAATGTAAAAATAATAACAAAACCACACAAACACTAGAAGAAGGCATAGATGAATTCCTGTATGACCAAAATATGGGCAAAGCCTTTCTAACTATGATTCAAAATATAATGTAATAAAAGACTAGAAAATCTGAATGCATAAAAAAATACATTGCAACAAACATCAAAAGTGAAGTCAAAAGAGAAACAAGAAGGATGTATGTGCAATCTATGTCACAGATAAGTAGTTATATCTTTAATATATAAAGAGCTCTTAAAAATCAAGAATAAAGATCAAGAACTCAGTTTTTAAAATAAGCAAAAGACAGGAATCGATGGTTCGCAGAAAGAGGTATATAAACGGACCTTAAAAGCATGAAAAGATGCTCAACTTCTCACATAAGAGAAATGCAAATTAAAACTACCCAAACATAGTATCCCTCCCCTCTTAGACGGACAGGAATCTGAAAGCTCGACAACATACTCCGTTGGAATGTGGTGTCGAAGCGGGGAAATAGGTTCTCTCACACATCACTGGAGGGAATGCAAAGTGGAGTATTTGACAGTATTTAACAACATCACAAAAGTGTTTGCCTTTTAGCTCTTCAATTCCACCTGTTGGAGTTTACCTGAAGACATACTTCTACAAGTCCAGAACAGCAAATGCCCACAATTATTCATGCTGGCATTGTTTGTAAGAGCAAAATACTAGGAACAACCAAAATGCCTGTTTCTAGGAGACAGGTTGAACAAACTTTGGTGCTTCTGCATCACGGAGTACCGAGCAGCCACAAAAAAATGAAAATAATTTCTCTGAACATAGAAGAAGAATTTCTATGAAATGAAGTGACTTTTAGGATATGACGATAAATTAAAAAACAATGTGCAAAAGCAGCGTGCTCTCTTTTATCTCAGAAATATAGGGAGATAATAAAAACACATGACTATACGTTTATAAAAGGAGAAATTGGCAGGAGCCATAGAAGGAGGATGGGAATGGGGTGGCAGAATGGTGACTTCTCAGGTGGCCCCCAACCCAGCGATGCTCACTTCTCGGTACTCACACGTTGGTGTCATTCTTTCCCCTGGAATATGGGCTGGACAGATTACAGAAAAAGGGATGAGAGGTCCTTTCTGAGATTCAGTTTTAAAAAACCATGGCAGTCATCTTGCTGACATTCTTTCTCCCTGGCTCTCCTCATGTGCTTACCTTGATAGAGAAGGTCACCGAGCAAGGAGGTGAATTGATAAACTGTGGCCCACAGCCCAGCAACCCTCAAGGCATTGAATCCTGCCAGAAGCCACGCGAGTGAGCATGGACGTAGTCCCTCCTTTGCACCCTGTCAAGCTGCCAGAGGGATCCAGCCCCGGCTGACACCTTGATCGAAACCTGCAAGAGGCCCTGAAGCAGGGGACCCAGGTGCGCCACGCCTAGGCCCACAGAAACCATGAGATAATAAATGTTGTCTTAAGCCATTAAGTTTTGGGGTAATTCATTAAGCAAAGCAGAGAATACAATTACAACCACATAGAAGGGCAATTCACTCACGGAACCTTTGAACACGGTTCTCTGACTATCCTTTCAGTTAGATGTGCTCAAAGGATAGCAAGGACTTCAAAGAAACCTTGGAATTTAATAACTAGGTTGTCATTGATAGTCGAACTCATGTAATTCTATAACTCTTGAGCAAATATGTTGACATTTGAGGAAAGGGAGCTCTCACCATGGAATCAGAGAGATAGGATAAGGAATGAGGGGATTATGAGAAAGAGTCTCGTGATGTTGGATTTTATCGGCGGCATCAGAATGAACTCATGTGTATCCTGCGTCTTCTGTTCACTGGAAGATTCTAGAAACAGCAATGCCCTGTTTTGCGCAGGATAAGGAGCACACCCAGGGCTCATAGCTTGGCTTTTACATACCATTATCCACGGAAAGGAACCAGGTCGTCTTGGAGAAACGGCTGATTTCAGGGTTGGAGCAAGGAAAATACAAGATGAGCCTGGAACATTCTCTTGTGTCAGAAAGTAGGAAAGTTCTCAAAGAGTGAGGAAGACCATACGCACAAGGACATGGGGCCGGCTTGAAGGGGCCCCCACTGGCCAACTCTGGGACAAGTTGGGCATTTAAAAAACGCTAATGGATAATGTATAAACATATAAAATAGGGGTGGGGCAGCGGGAAACCCTTCTTTAGCAGAAAATGTCAACTAGTAAGAGTAAAAAAAGAATGAAAAATTTAAAAATCTCCCTGCTGGAACCGTCACTGCAATGTCGGCTCCTGGCGAGAATCACTAATGGATTCCAAGACGACTGATGGTCAGTTTCCCGAGAGCAGGACGTGTGCGCCCTCCCAAGGTGCCACCCCGCAGGTGAGGTGTCACTCACGCAGAGAAGAGGGACTTTGACAATAGAAAGGCCTGGTGGATCCCACTTTAACCATCTGACCACACTTAGCACCCCCAATGAAGGGACCGGGGACACCAGGTGTCCCCTGAGATGCAACGGGAAGTGCGTATCTTTGTCACGTGACCGTCGGAAAGGGGTACCCTGAATCTGATGGTGAGGACGCCACTCGACAAACCCAGATTGCGGGGCACTCAAAACACAGTTGGTCTGGACACTCCAATCATGTCAGTGACAACAGAGCGGAAGAAAAACGGTGAGGGACTATTTTAGATCAGAAGACAGGAAAGAGGCATGGAAAGCAAACACAGTGCGTGATGCGGAGCTGGGTCTTCGTGGGGGCTGCCGGGGACAGATGTCCTCCGTGCCAGGGGGTCAAGCTGCCCTTCCAGATGCCTCGATTCCAGCCCCAAGCTCAGGACCGCCACCCCCACCCCGTATCCATGGCTCTGCGCGGCGCGGGGGAGGGGATGGGAAAGTTATTTGCTAAACTTTCTCTGGACGCGCCCTCCCTCTCCCTGGCCACCCCGCCCCGGCTTCCTGGCAAGCATCCTGGCTGTGATTTCATCTGGAATTACTGGAATCACACTGTCTCCTGACAGCTTCCTCTCCCTCCCCGCCGGCTCTCCCGCTGATGGGAGGCAG
>CAUYRT010076672.1:0-20356 GCA_963574885.1 Lepilemur ruficaudatus
TTAAAATTTAGAGATTCATCTTTACATTTTGTTTGGCTTTGCCAGGAGCTTTATAGACATCATTGAATCCCACCGCTGTCCTACAAAGGGGGTTTAGGTTCTCACTTTCCAGATGAGAACACCAAGAACACATCGCTCAGGAAGATTAAGCGATTCGCCCCGCTGCATAGCTGGTAAGTGACGAAGGGGAGCTCTGATCTGGGGCTCGTCGCTGTAACACCAGTCTCAACCTGCGGCTCTGCTGGGGCGGTTTGGGAACGTGGGGAGCCCGGTGGCCTGACAGGACATTCTTATGGGCACCTGCTCACACTGGGGGCTGCAGGGGTGGGGTGGGGGCATAGCAGGTGACGGGGAGGTGAGAGGGAGCCGGTGACTGGCAGAAGGGGTGAGTAGGTCGTCCACGGGGAACCTGGGTTTGTCTCCAGAGCAAGGAGTCACGGGTGTGGCCGAGAGAGACTCTGGCAGACTGCGCTGCGGCCTTCTGTGTGGCCCTCCTTACTGCACCCCTCGCCAGGTTGGGAGGATGCTGCAGTGCACCTTGGCAGTGGTTCTGGTCACCCCGCACACAAAGCTGTCCTTCCAGAACAGGCACCTCCCCAACCCCTGCCCAGGCACCTGCCCCAAACCATTACTTCCACTCTGTCTCTCTCCTGCTCAGAAGAGCCCAACTCGCATGGGTTGCCACTGGCTACGGGGAGGGCCTGGCTGCCACTGGGCCCCCGTCTTCTCCTTCAGGTCCACTTCATTCTGTCCCCGACAGAAGCCCTTTGCTGCCCTGGCCCCAGCGAGGCACAGTTGCTGAGAAGCCGCCCCTACCCCCATAACTGCAGGGAGACGCAGTCCCCAAGGCGCAGCGGGCCCGCCCTCCCCTGCCTGGTGCTGGTGTGCAGGCTGCAGTACCCTCTGGGCACTCTTGCCAGGGCTGGCCAAGCACTCGTTCTGGGTGACAAAGGAAAGACAGGGCTTAAAGAGAAGCCAAGGGCGTTGAGTCCTAAAGCCAAAGACTGCTGGATAGTGGAAAGGCCGACAGAGGAGGCAGGTGTAACGGGAGCCGTCAGTGAACACAGGATTCTCAAGGGGGAGGTGACTGCACTGAGGGAATGTCTAAATTATGCGCGAGGGTCTCACAGGTCCCCCGGCCAAGCTGGCTGCCCTGAGGACCACGTTGGCTCCCTGTTTTGGGGTGCGGTGGGGGCCCTGGTTACAGGGGGGGACTGGAGGGATTCGTATCTCAGGGAGGGGGCTTTTTGGGGAATGAAGCTAATCCAATAAACACTAAAGTGTCGCAGTTTCCATGTCACTTCAGTGACCCCAGGAAGCTCCACAACCTGGAGCAGGTGGCTTCACCCTCTAACTCCTGTCTTAGTGATCACAGGCTGTGACTCTGCGTAGCCACCGACCCCGGTGTGCACGATGCCACCCAGCCTCCAAGCAGCCCTGTGCGCTCATGTTGCCTCCCCCATTCCACAGGTGAGGTGCTGAGGCTGAAGAGCAGGCGTGACATGCTGGGCTCTCCTGATGGCCACCCTGGCCTTCAAGGCCACCAAGGAAGCCCCCTTTTGAGTTCTGTCTCCTAGCAGGAAGGCACTGTGTTTGCTAAGTGCTAACCAGGAGCATAAGATTTAAATTAGATGTTTTATGAAGCTTCTTGCAGAGCTAGTAAGTTACCAAGCTTGGGACCCGAACCCTAATTCCATGCTCCTCCTAATAACACCATGTTCTGTTGTTACTCCACTGCAGGGGTGTGTACCTGTGGTCCTGGTGAAATTATCACCCTTGAGGGTAGCAGTTCTGCTTTCTGCCCTGCGTAAGTCCCCTTCATGCCAGGGACTGGCATGTAGTAAGTGCTCAGCCAACATTGGCCTGATTTTCTCTTCCTCCCCCTACATTTGATGGGCTCTGCCCCTAAGCCATTCTGCCTAGGAAGGAAGACATGGAAGGCTGCCAAGGAAGGTCCCTCGGATCGCCCTTCCTTTGGGGGTTTTTGAGGGGTATCCCCAGCTGACCTTGGGAACAGAGGTCACATTCATTCCCATGATGCGTCTTCTCATGGGCTTGGGCAGTTTAGACTTCGCCAGGTGGGAAGGCAGGCGGGGGAACTGTGGCCTCTTACCATCCCTTAGGGCTGCAGATTCCTGGATGCCAATTTCTCATCTCTGGCCTGGGTCCATTGTCCACTGTGGGACACCTGTCTCAAGGACTCAAGCTCTCAGTCCCACCTTGGGGCTCAGGCAGAGCTGACGTTTTGTAATCACGCAGCCCCCATGTCTCCCTCTCTCCCTTCCCATCTTCTATCCAGCTAATGGTTGCCACCCTGGCACGGAGGGTGCTGCTGGGAGCTGGGGAGGCCCCCTCTTCCAAGTTCTCGCTCCTAGCAGAAGGGCACTGTGTTTGCTAATAGGTGTTAAATGGGAGCATCAAATTTTAATCAGCTTCTTAATGGAGTCTGGGGACCTGGGGGAGTTCTTGAGTCCTGCATTATGCTGCTTGCCAGAGCCAAGCTGGACGCGGTGAGTGGGAAGGTGGAATGAGCAGCTGCTGTCACAGCTAGAGCTACTGGAAGATGAGGTGGTGCTGGTCCAGGCCACAGCCACCTCCATCCAGAGCTGAGGACGACACAGCTCCAGGGGCCAGTGTCATCACTGTGACTACTCATGGTGACCCATTCACTGCTGGCTTCCTCTTGGTGGGAAGCAGGTCTGGCAACAAACGTGAATGGGGAGAACACTGGAGTCGGAAGACCCTGGTGCGTATCGTGGGCTTTTCAAGTGGAGTGGGTGACTGTGGACAAGACCCTTGGTGTCGCAGCTTGTTATGACGGTCCCCAGTGAATCAGGCCTCACTCTGTGCTTACTCTTTTGCAACAGGATGTTGCTGTTCCTCCCACGGACAGGCGGCGCACATTTCTCCATCTCCTTGACACTGGGCTGGCCTGTGGCTTCTTTGACCAATAGAATATGGCAGAAATGTCACTGGCTGAGTTCTAGAGCTTAGGCCTTAAGAGGCCTTGTGGCTTTTGCTTTCCGCTCTCTGGGAATGCCGCCTTGAGAGCACCAGGAAGGAAGCCTGTACAGCCTGCTAGCAGGTGACAGCCTATGTGGCGGAGAACCAAGGTGCCCCTGATCATAGCCAGGCGTGGAAGAGAGGCCATGCTTGACCTTCAGCCCAGACACGCTGTCAGATGACGCAGCCATATGAGCGATCCCAGGTAAGTCCTGCAGGAGAACCACCCAAACTGTAAACTCACAGACTGTGAGAAATACAAAACCACCAGAGTTTCAAGGCACTCAGTTTGGGGGGCCTTGTTGCTTATGAATAGATAACTGAAACGCTGAGTTTCTCTGCGCCTGGGATTCTCAGACGTAGTGTAGGGCTGGTGCTGAGCACCTTGTCCCGGGGAGCTGCGTCCACGAAGAGGGCCCTGGACAGTGCCTGGGACACAGTAAGTCTGCCTGGGAAGAGGAGAGTGCTCAGTGCGGCTGGGAAAGGAGGAGGTGAGGCCGGCGAGGAAGGGCCTCGGAGATGTGGAATCATTCAGCGGCGGTGGCTGGGACGAGAGGCGAGGAGTGATGTGCGAGACATTTCAGAGACGAAACGACGGGACTTGATGAATGACTGGTACAAGCAAGAAGGATGAGTCAGAGATGACTTGGAGGTTGCCAGCTTGGGCGAGGGAAAAAACACGCTGCCGAGGAGGGGGAAGGGGCGCGAGGCTGAAGGCGAAGGCGAGCGGGTTGGGCTGTGAGCAGCGAGGCGTGAGAAGGAGACACTGGGCGCAGCTGGGCGTGTGGGTCTGGGCTCCGGAGCGAGGCCGGGGCTGGAGCTGGAGATGCAGGGCTCGCTGGAGCAGGGAGCCCTGGAAACCTGGGGACTTGCGACACAGGACACCAAGGTTTCTCCAGGGACTGAAGGGATCAGGGCCTTGTAGATCGGAGGCTTCCCCACGTCCTCAGTGCCGATTCCAAGTCTCTGTGTAGGACCTGATCTGACTTTAGAACGCCCATCTACACACCCCAACGAGGAGGTGCTCACTGCGGTGCCCTCCTGCCCAAGGATTCATGGATGATTCTTTTTCCTCTTCCTTCTACTTTTTTGCACATTCCAAGTTTCTATAATGAACATTAAATACTTTCTTTTTTTGGTATGCAATATTTTTAAAGGAGTAAAAAACAAATTATAAAAATAAATCAAAACAAGAAGCTTTAAAGCTGGAGATTCAGAGCCTAACTTCTAGGAAAAACGTGTTCCCGATACAGCTCTGCTCTGGGACACAGGACCCCACCAAAGAGCAAAGTCCAGGGAAGACAGAGTGGGGCCATGGTCACTCTCCTTGGGAGCCGCAGAGACTGATCCAACATCGCGGGTCTCCTGGAAACCTAAGAGCAGCTGAGGAAAGGTGCTGGTGGCGGCTGGGAAGGGGAGAGTGAAAGAAGTAACCTGGGCTTGACAGGCCTTTCGGGAGAGCTAGTGTCTTAGGCACTTCGTTCCGAGTTGGTCGTGGCTGACGTGTGTTGGGAACTCGGGGGAGCAGCAGAGCATGTGCCGGTGGGCCAAGCTGTAAGGTTGGGTCCTCCAACCAGGGAGAATGACACAGTCCAAGTCCCCAAGTCCTGAGGCCGGGCATGGAGGCGTGAAACCTGATCTGGGAGGAGGACTTCTCGGGGCACTGGGCAGTCGGAGGAAAGTCCAAAGCTTCACTCATGGTCTGAGAGACAGTAGATGCAAGAGAGCTGGCCGGGGTTCTGGGTAGGTGGAGGGAGAGGGGAGGGACTAGGTGAGGAGGCCCAGGAATCAGCCAGCTGACCTGCAGTGGGCCCGGGAATGGTGCCAGGTGGTGGAGAGGGAGGCTGGATCTTAATGTCTTTCCGGAGGGCGTCCTGCCCTCAGCTCACCCTGGCCCCAGGTGACCATGGCCCCCTGATGCTGGCCAGCTCGTGCAGGCTGCTTTCATCCTCTGCTTGCTATTGGAGAAAGGGCCCCGGAGGTGTCCCAGGCCTGCTTCTCCACACTCGGAGCAGGCTGGAGCCGAGCGTGCCGGTGGCTGGGTGGATTGGACAGATGGGCTGGAGAGAGGAGAATTCAACCAGGGGAAGGAGACAGTGACATAAAGCCTCTTCCGTCCAGAGGGGCTGTTACTTCTGCTTCTCTTCGGCAGAGGGGTCATCTTGAAAGAGGGAAATCCACTCACCCCATTGCTCTGAAAGGTCCACTTTTAGCTCGCAATAAAGCAGAAGGCTGTGTGAAAGCGGGCATTAGTGTGACTACCCCCGGAAGGGCGGCGGATCCTTCCTACCTGTTGAATGCTTGTTTCCCCTGCTGGTCTGTCGTATGTTGTAGTTATGGCTGTAGTCCCAGGTACGGTTTGTTGACTGCTTAGTTGACACCAGGCTCCTTTGAAGCACTTCACAGATAGCATCCATCTCATCCTGTGGTGACCCTACTTCCCCATTTTACACGTGAAAATCAGTGGGGCAGAGAATTGGCTTCGATCATGGTAACCGGAGGCCGGTGCAGACGTCTCCTCCAGAGCCCATGCCATGAACCAGTGTGCTCTGCCGCATCCCTGCCACGCTGCACATAGTAGGCACTCACGAAATATTTGTTGAATTGAATTAATTCCAACTGATATTCCCAAGGAAGCCAAAAGGTATAGGTTCTTAGGAACCAAATCTCTTTAAAAACCACTTTTGGAGCCTCTGTTACTAGGAAGAAAATGGAAGAGGAGGGTGGGTAGGCTTCCAGGAGGGATCTTGCGTTTCCACTTTTGTAGCTGCTGTGCCTACTGCCCTCAGCCCCTGGCCCTGCCCCTGCGGCCCTTCCTCCGCATCCCTCCCTCCTGGGGAAGGGAAGAGGACGGTGGCAGACAGGAGCGGGGGCAGCGCAGGGATCAGCGCTCTCGCTGCTGCTGGAGCCGGTGAGGCGGAGGCCAGACAAGCTCGAGCTGAATGCAATTTTTGTCAGAGTTCCCTTCCCGTCTATGAATGCAAATCCTGAATTACAAGCCATCCGGATGACAAGTTGACATTTTAGCTCCAAACATTCTCCTATAATTAGCAGATTCTAATGCAATACAGGGAATGGCTCCATTTTACACACACATTATCGTAATGCCTTTAAATAAGATAATTGATTATGCCTCTGCATAAGAAAGTGAAATACTCAGTGTAATTAAAACCAGCATTCCGGTCCTGGCTCCCTGACAGGTGATCCACGTGTCACTTTATAAACCCTTAAAGTGGTGCTCACACCCACATCCCAGTTTTCAAAGTTTGTTATAAAAAAAAAAAAACCTTGGAGAAATTTTTTTTCTCCTGGTTTCTGTCTTCGGGTGTGGAAGTCTGAGTGGGGGTGGCTGCTGACTTTGGGGTATTTCTGCTCGGCTCCCTGACACTGTCACTAACTCTGTCTCATGTGTCCCTACGAGATCTTCATTTCAGAGACGGGCAGTTGAGGCGCAGGCAGTGACAGCAATTCTGTCACCGACTGGACGTCAGTCATCTGTCTCACAGCCCTTGCAATTAGGTTTTATGTTGAGTTCTTCCACTAAAGTGGGGAGAAGTGTGGCTTGGTGGGCAGAATGGAGGGCTGGAATCAGGAAACCTGGATTCTAGTCTTGGCTCTGCAATCACCTGGCTTCTCTGAGCCTCAGTTTCTTGATTTCTACTTCATTGATCAACTAGGGACAAAATTAGATTGGATGTGTGAAGTGAGAAATCTTGATGTGATTGAAATCCTGGGTGGTCTGGGGCAGGGTGGGGAGATGACTCGTTTGAGTGGAGAAAAGTCAGATTTGGTTCGGGAAATCTCAGTGGCCTTGAGGCCCCAGAGGCCACCCCTTCACTCCTGACCCAACCTCGATCCTCTGGGAGTTGAGTGGTGGGAAGGAGGTGGAGTGTCTGACACTACTAGGAAGGCTGGCTGAGACTCGAGTGGGCAGCTCTGTCTTGCCAGTCCCTGGAGATGATGCTACAGACATCTCAAGTGGTATGGACTCTGTCCTGAATTGCCCCACCCTCTGAGTAGCTTTCCAAAGGGGTTTGTCAGTGACCTACTTCTGTGGGCCAGCTGGAGGGGTGTTGAGTGAATGCTCTGGGACTAGGAAACTGAACTACTCCAGTTGGTTTCTTCTCAACTAGTGACTAGTGACGTCATCCTTAATCCCACGAACCCTGTTGCTTTATTCCAACAACCTAACCTCACTCGCCAAAGCCTAGATTCCTCCAGCGTGTCAACACCAGGACGGCTGTGCAGGAAAAGCTCTTCTTAGTGCTGTCCTGTGCACACTCGCGTTAGTTTCCTAACTGCTGCTGTAACTAATTGCCACACACTTTGTGGCATAAAACAAATCTATTATCCCACATTTCTAGAGCTCGGAATTCTGAAATGGATCTCAATGAGCTAAACTCAAGATTTTGTCAGAGCCCACTTTCCTTTGGGATGCTCTAGAGGAGCGCGGCTTCCAGAGACTGCACTCCTTGGCTAACAGTATCTTCCTCCGGCTGCAAAGTCAGCCATGGCTGGCCGAGTCTGTCTCACTGTGCCCTCTCTCCCATTCTGATCCTTCTGTCCCTCTTCCCCTTTTAAGGATCCTTGGGATTACATTGAACCTCCTGGGATAATCCAAGAAAACCTCCCCCTCTCAAAATCCTTAACACAATCACCTCCTCAAAGTCCATTTTGCCATGTTGTAAGGTATCCTCAGGTGCCAGGGATTAGGGCATGGGCATAATTGAGGGCCATTATTCTGCCCACCACCATGCTCTGGCTCCAAGGGTAATTGCATCCGTTATTTATTCCTTCTTAACAAATCACCCCCAAATTTCATCTCTCAGTTCCTGTTGGTGAGCCAGGTCCCCTGTAATCAGGGGCAGCTGAAGCTACAGTTTCCCCAAGGCTTGATGGGGAGGATTCACTTCCACAGTCACCTGGCTGTCGGCAACGGTTAGGTTGCTGCTGGATGTTGGCCAGAGACACCAGCTCCTTGCACAGGGGCCTCTCCAGCTCACGTCATAGCGGCTGGCTTCCTTCAGAGAGAGCAAGGGTGAGAGCAAAAGAGGATGCCCAAGATGGGAGCCACAGTCTTTTTATGACCTGACATTGGAAGTGACATCCCATCACCTCTGCCATATTCTACTTGTTAGAAGTGAGTCAACAGATTCAGCCTACATTCAAGGAGAAGTGACTACACAGGGCATGGGGATCACATCTGCGGGCCATGTAGGAGGCTGCTCACACCAGTGATCACACACACCATTTTTCACAGGGTGGGCTGCTCCCTAATGGGCAGAGATTAGTTCTCCAGGATTTAAGGCCGGAGAACTCAGACTTCAGAGACTCCATCCTGGTGCGTAGGAGAGTGAGATGTTGGGGGTATAGGTAGGTAGAGGTGGGTGACTATGGAACTTTCTTCTATCTAGGTCAATGGTTCTCAAACTTAGGAGGTATATTAGAATTATCTGGAAAGTATGATAAAATGCCAAAGCCTAGGTGAAACCTATATCCTCTTATTTAGTGGGACTGGGGAAGAACCCACACGCCTGCGTTTTTTAGAACTCCTGAAATGATTCTCATTTGCACCAAAGTTTGAGAAACTTTGATCTAAAGAGTTTGATTCCTAAAAGACGGGTTTGCAGGCACTATGGAATGATTGGAAGTCTGGTTCTCCCAAATGGTGATGATGATGATGACTGATGACGATGGCATTGGCAATAATAACTATTGTTTATGTGAATACTTGGCAGGCATTGTGCTAAGTTGCTGTGATCCAGAGCCTCAGTTTCCTCATCTGCCACATGAAGAAGACAGCATCAGTGTAACGGGGGATTGCGGAGTCTGAATGACTCAAGCCTGTGAAATGTTCAGGGAAGTGCATGGCACCTGGTAAATGCTCAATTTGTACCAGCCCCTTTTGTCCTGGCCATCCCTGAGATTCGTGAAGCAGGAGGCCACGCCGCCCCGCTGCCCTAGCACGTTGGCACTGCTGCGTAAGGCTGAGCGAGCTCAGAGGCGCCTGTGAAGGACACTGCGCAGTGACCACAGGCCTGACGGGCTGCCCAGGAGGCCATTACGCAGGCCTGGGTGGTTGGCCGTGTGGTGCACCCTGGTCCTCTGTGAAAATGCTTAGGCCAGCAGCCCAGAGAGCAGTGACGCTGAGCTATTTCACCCCCATGTGATGGAGCTGGATCTATTCCTCTTCTTAGATGAACAGACTATGCCGGACACAGCTGTACCTCTCTAGCTCTGTTCACTTCCTGACACTGATGACTGAACTCTGTTGACAATCATTCCCAGAAGTCCCAGTCCTTTGTGGCTTCTCTAGTGCTACCCAGCAGCCTGGCCCAGGGCTAATGTGGGTGTGATTCTCTGTGGGCAGCAGTTTTGGCCTCACCTGCTGAAGCGTCGCCTGGTCCTTCTGATATCCTGCACCGTGTCCTCTCATGCCCTAAATGGGAAAGTAGAACAGGCTGGTGACCCAAGCCATCTGCTCTGTTCTGCCATTAGTAGGGAAACTGAGGCAGAGTATAGGGCCTTATCTGCTTACTGATGGCAAGAGCATTGACTGTAATTGAGAAGTTTCGAGCCTCCTGGAAGCTTCCAGCCAGTGAGGACACTCACAAACTGACTTGTCTTGTGTGGTTTTCTCTGCCAGATTCTGAGACCAGGGCTCGATGACGAACACAAAAGTTCTGTAGTTCTAGTCCCAACTGGGCTGAGTTCAAGATTTGAAAGAGGTTTGCAATATTCAACTGAGAGTCAGAGAGAGCACCCTTTAAATCCTGGTTTTGCTGCTGTCTTGCTGTGTTACAGAAGGAGAGTGGGTTCACTCACCTGTCTCAGCCTTGGCTTCCGTGCGTGGGACTTGGCCGTATCCATCAGCACGGGCTGACGCTGCAGCAGCAAGCAGCCCCCAAATCTCAGTTGCTTATCGCATCAAAGATTTATTTCTAATTCATTTTTCATGTCCATCCTGTGTCCACTGAGAGCTCTGCTACTCATCATCTTCATTGTAGCACTCATACTGACAGTGTAGTTGCCATGAGGAGCATCGCCAGTTTCTGTGGCAGTGGGGCAGGGACAGTGGGGGCAGATGAAGGTGCATCGGCTCTTACAGCTTCCACCTGGAAGTGACACACATCATTCTGCTCACATTTTGTTGGTCAGAGCAGGTCACATGGCCACTTCTAAGGACGCGGGGACGTGCAATATTACCATGTGCCCAGACAGGGGGAGAACTGAAATATTTGGTGAATGGCACTACTGGCCACCACAATGGGTATTGTTATATCAACTTCCTCATGGGGCTATTATAAGAATTAAAGGAGATAATGGATGAAAAATCACTTTGCAAACAGCAGACACTGGTAAGATATTGTCTGAGTACCATTTGGGGGTCAGTCATTTACCAAACACCATGCTCGATCTTTCGTACAGCAGCTGACCCCCAGAGACCTGGAAGGGCGTGGCTTGCCTGGTATTGCTCCCCCTCGGCACTGGGACCTTGCTGTAGCTGTCAGGTAGGGGCCACCAGCCCAGGGATGCACCTGTAACGAGAATTCTTCCCCTGGAGACTTTTGGACGCCGTCCACAGTATTTCAAAGGGCTCACCCTTGTGATGGTCGCCCAGTGATCTCCATGAGCGGAGACAACACCAGTGATGCCGACGTCTGTCCGTCTCTGCATCCTCCTCACTGAGGAGCACGTGGGGCCTCTTGGTTTGGTGGATCTGAGACGGTCATGTTCTGATTTGCATGGTGTTCTGAGTGTCCCTTTGTATTCTTGTCCCCCATGGTCTGCTGAGATGCCTCTTCTTGTTTTGAGGCCCTTGGAGTGGGAAGTCTTTCTGCTCCGGGGTTGTCCTGTCCTGTTACGGTTCCCTGTGCCTGTCAGGGGCTTCTCTGGCAGGAGAACAGCCCACGGGGATAAGGAATGTTTTGCTGGTGGCTGTATTCCCAGGCCCTCTGACCATTGGAATTTGGGGTTTTAAACACTCACTCTCTTTTGCTGGGAAGAGTCCTGCTTGAAATTCAAACTAAAAAGAGATTTCTGTGTCCTCGGCATTCTGTGTGGGCCAGAAGACACACCCCTGGCAACGGCAGCTCAGAACTTACTCATTCTGTGCTCAATATACACTTGCAAATGCATTATCTCATATCCTCCTTCTAATAATTTGCTATGACAGGTAATATTCTTATCCCCACTTCACAGACATGCAGACTGAGGCTCAAGTAGCTTATCTGGTCCTCAGAGTCCCAGCCCATTGCTCCTTGCACTGCACAGCTCTCCTTCACAGGGCTCCGTTTGCTTTTCTTTGATGATGGAAGCTGCCGACTGTCAGAGCTTTAGAGCTGGAGGGGATTTTGAAGGTGATCTGGCCCAGTTCCCTCATTTACAGAGGAGGAAACTTGAGGCTCACAGACGGGAGTGACTTGCCAGGTGGCTCAGAGTGAGCTGTCCAACGCCTCACTCCCTTGCTTTCCTACTGTATTTGCTCCTTGCTCTGCACAGCCCTCCTTCATAGGTCTTTGGGTTTTATTTCTGTCCATCCCTGCCCCCCCTTTGTACAACATCTCATCTTCATTTTGTGACCCCACCTCCTGGGAGCCTCTCCTCATCTTTTTTCCTCCCTCAGGTTAGGTTTGGTGCCTACTTTATGCAATGCAATGCGCCCTACAGCCTTCCAGAGTGCAGGATGTACCCCTTCTTTATAATAGCCAGTTTACTCACTGATAATGGTGGACCGCCCCCTCCCACCATCACCCGGAGGGAAGAAATTGTGTTTGTTTCGCTTCTTGCTCTATACTTGGGGCTGGCACTTAGCAGGTACTTAGGTGGAAGGAAGGAAGGAGGGAAGGAAGGAGAAACAGAAGTAAGGGACAGAAGAAAGGGAGGAAGGAAGGAAGGAAGAGCAGCTTCCCAGCGTGGCTTTCAGGGTGGGCCTCTCTTGCAGGGTTGGGGGGTCCCTCCTGAGGGGCTCTCCCCTGTCCCTGTCAGGGTCTCCCAAGAGCCAGGGAGCAGGAAGACCTCTGGACTGCTTTTGGGAGGCCTGCCCTTTGCCCTCTGAGCTGTTCTTATTCTCAACAGCAGCCCCTGGAAGAGGGCAGTGGGGCGGGGGGAGAAAGAGAGATTGAGGGGGAGAGAGCAGAGGAGGGTGTGCTGCTCCAAGGCAGGGGAAGAGCACTTAAAAACTGTCACTTAGAATCCCTGAAAGAATAAGCTGTAAAAACAACCGCACGCACTCTGCTGGGTGACGCAAGTCAAAGAGAAATGCGATGCAATTAGTCACTGGTTCCGAGTAGGAGGTGGGCAGCGGGGAGGGAAGCAGAACACGAGAATGATGAAGAACTTGGGGGGAGCGTGGTGGGGGGAGCCTCCCTCACACGCTCTTCATCATCTGCTCCAAACGGCCCCCGCCGCCCCAGGGAGATGTGATGTCTTTCCTTTCATCGCCCTGTGCTGGGCAGAGCCCCTCTTTGCCTCTCCTCTTTCTCTCCCACCAGGTGGCATCTTCCACCTTTGCCGGCACGATCAGGTTCCTAAGTCTAGAGTTGGGGAGAAGAGCTCAGAATCTCTGGAGGCTCTGCTAAGGGAGGGAGGGGGCTGCAGACCAGGGGACCCACAGCAGTCTAAAGGGGAGGTCCTTGGCCCTGGGGCCACCCTGTGGCTCCCATTGGCAGCTTTCCACCTTCCTGTTCACCTTGACCCAGAGGGAATGTTTGCTCTGTTCGGGGCTTCAAGGGGGCAATGCACTCCTCCCTCTTCTGCCAGGCACTTACTAAGTACCTGCTATGTGCCAGACCCTGCCCTCACGGAGCACACAGCTTAGGGCAAGAGGATGGATACGTCAGTAGGCAAACGGGATGCTGAACAGTGGGAAGAGTTCATCCGCCCACAGCTAGCCCAGCTGCCCCACAGCGACCGTCCCTCACCAGGCCCTCCTTGCCTTCCTGGGTATGGTGGCAGTCAGCGGTGATTAGAAGGTCTGAGTGTTACATGGACCTCTATACTGGAAGGGCGTCGGGCTCCCTGGCAAGGGAAGAGGAGGCAGGAAAGAAGGGTCCCAAGGTCAGTGTTAGGGGCCGGGGTCTCTTAAGTAGTGCTATGCACAGAGTGGTCCCCAGACTGGCTGCGTGAGCATCCCTTGGGAACTTGTTAGAAATGCAAGTGCATGACCTTTGTCCAGACCTGCTGAATCAGACTGTCAGGGAGTGGGGCCAGGAACCTGTGTTTTGACATGAATCCAGGTGATTTCATTGTTCATGAAAATTTGAGATGCGCTATCTTAAGGACTAGATGAAATTGACTCAAACCCCAACTTGTTGTCCTGGGGGAAGGCTGAGGGCAATCTAGCTCCACACCTTGATTTTTGTAGAATTCAAGGGCTTGCCTAGTCACTAATAGCTCTAACTGAGGTGGGAGGGAGGGGGAGAGGGAATTGATAATTATTGTTATCTATTTAGTACCCCAGACCTTTATTGTTACCTTGGTTACAACCCAGAGAAGGATACAGGCTCTTGTTGATCCACCTTTTGCACCTCACACCTCCCGATGCAGCTCCCATGAGGCAGCTGTACAGAATAGACTTCTCCGTGTGGGCTGAAGGCGTATCGAGGGGAGGAACTTCACAGAACTGCAAAGGAATCATTTAAAATGGAATATTTCTTCCTCTCTTTCCGTTTGTCATGACTCCAAGGGGCCTGGTGTCTCCAAGGGCAGCCAAGCTGCCCGTTGTTACTGGTATTGTCAGAACAGGCCATACCCAAAGTCTCACTGCCACTAAAATGTCCAATCTTTGACCTGGGGCGGAGGAGGCAAAGGCAGATGAGCTCCCATTCTGTGGCCACACGGTGTCAGGCGTGGGCAGCTCTCCTCGGGGGGCCGGGAGGCTCCCGTATTTGCGTCAACAAGCATGTGGTAAAAACTGTGGCAAAGATGGCTTTCACGTCCCTTCCGTGTCATCCGCATCAAGACGGTCCCGTGCTGGGGCCGAAGGGCTCCAGACAGGTCTGCTTAGTGCCTTGCAAAGCCCCGGGCACCGTGGCCAGGGTTCGCACCGGCCAAGTCTTCGTGTCCACCCGCACCAAGCTGCAGAGGAAGGATTCTGTGGTTGAGGCCCTACGCAGGGCCAAGTTTAAGTTCTGTGGCTGCCAGAAGATCCACATCTCAGAGAAGCGGGGCTTTGCTAAGTTCAATGTGGATGAACTTGAAGACATGGTGGCTTCTGCCTTTGGCTCCTCCCGAAAGACCTTTGTTTATTCGGCAAACTCGTTTCTTTCTTCTCCGACCATTCCCTTCCCTTCCAGCAGCTGCACGCCCAGCCCTGGCTGGCAGGAAACTCATCCCTTGACCCCAGCCAGGCCCTGGAACTGTCTCTGCGGTGGCCTCTTATCCTCCCCAGGCTTGTGCTATATTGACCTGTTTTCCAAACTGTGGATTAGACTGATGTTTTCAGGGTAAAAACGAAGGCAAACCATGGTGCTGTCTCATGGTCTGCCCGGAATAAGCTTGCAACTGGGCTCTTCTCTCCAAACGGAAGGGAACGGGCATTTCACCAAGGTGAGGCCCTGCCCTTCGTGAGTATGACTGACTTGACCATGGTAGGAGCTTGTGGAACTTCTGCAATGAACGGACGGCTGGATGGACGGACGGGAGGATGGATGAATGACAAAGTCTTTTCCTACGTTCCTCTTCTTGACTGTCACCATCTGTGACATGTCAACCTTACTCTGTCCTTTCATTCTCCCTCCAGGCTGGTCCTGATGTCAGGCCCTTTCTAGGTTCTTCTCCTCCTATTTTAGCATTGCTTTGAGTTTTCCTGTCATGTAAAATGGGCACCTTCACCCATCTCTCTACATTTCTTTGCCAGAAGTAGGACCCAAGTAAGGAACCAAACTGTTAAAGATCAGGCAGGCAAACCGAGAAGCATGGAGTGCTGAGTCCCGGCCACTACAGTGTCTCACCTGGAAAAGCCAGGTCTTTGACACGTCAAGCAGGGGACAGAGAGAGGAGAGTGGGTGTCTCTGCAAGGACAAGTAAGGCTCCTCCCTATGACCTCTCCTGGGTCTGGAGACTCCACATCCTTGAACAGAAATCAACAATCCTTTTCTTAGCTCAGCTTTTCCAGGTGTGAAGGTGGAGAGGACCTGGTCATTTGTAATCATCTCTTTCTGGTTGATGGCAGACCTTGGAGCCTTGAGTTGCAGATCCATGATGAAGAGGAGCTTCTGCCTGGGAGGCATCTGCCAGGTGAGCCTTCCCTCCAGTGAATGAGCCTCCTAGTAACTGTTCCAGGGCACAGAGCCCAGCAGTCTGGGCAGGGGGCCAAGCCAAGGCTGTCCTGAGTCCCCCTCGCATCTGATCGCACGTCTGGCCACTGCGGGAGCATCATTCTCTTCTCAGACATGCTGCCTCTGCTGTCTGCATCTCTCATTCGTGGGGCAGAACCCCGGGGAAGATTTCCCGTCAGTGAAGGGGCATGGAAGCTAGTAGTTAACACAGATCCTTTTTTTCTTGGAAGGAAATATGAGGGCAGGGAGACGGGATCAAGAAACTCACAGATACAGTGGAACCAGATCTCACTGTCCAGAGACCACCAGGCCCGTTGCAGCAGCTGAGAAGCTGGCCGTCTGGGCCAGAATCTTGGGCTGATGTGAGTCGAGATAGAAGAATAAGAGAGGTCCTGCTCTGTGACCTCCGGTACACTGTGATCCAGGCATTAGAGCCAAGATGCAGCAACTGAGGATGGAGAAAGGCAGCAGATGCTTCCTCTGCATGACAGGAAAGATCATGGGGAGCCAGCGGGGCTGGGCTGCATCTCGCTCTGTGGTCCCAGACTCCCATGGGGCCTGGCACATGGTAGGCCATTTGGCAAATGTCGAACAGATGAAACATGTGACTTGGCTTGAGGGGAATGTCAGGGAGGGGATGATACAGGGACATACAGCCCAACAGGCAGGGGCTTCCCTTCCTCTTGGCCTTGCTATGAGGACCCAGCCAGACAGCAAGAGCGCAGCGCGGGCCACATCACAGCTGACGCAGCCCAGCATAGGGATCAAGCTCTGGATTTGGAGCCAGACAGCGTAGGTCCACATTCCCATCCTTCCACTGCCCTTCCTAGCTGTGTGACCTTAGGCAAGTTGCTTCATCTCTCTGATCATTAGTGTTCTCATCTGGAACTGGGATAAACTAGTGCCCATTTGTGTCAGTTTCCTATTGCCGCTGCAACGAATTACCACCACAGTAGTGGTTTAAAACAAGACAAATTTCTTATCCTATAGTTCTGGAGATCAGAAGCCCTACTGTGGTCTCACTGACTGAAACCAAGGTGTTGGCAGGACTGTGTCCCTTTGGAGGGCCCAGGGGAGAGCCATTTCCTCCCCATTTCCCTCGTGTCTCACCCCGTGGCCTCTTTCACATTCAAGGTCGGCAGCGGCTGGTCCGGTTTTCTCACCTTGCATCACCCTGATGCTCCTCTTCCTCTCTCTTTCCTTCTTAAGGACCCTGTGGTTACATTGGACCCATTCGGATAATCCAGGATAATTTTGCTCTTTTAAAGGCAGCTAATTAGCAACCTTAATCCCATCTTCTCTCGCCATGTAACATGACATATTCACACACTCTGGGGCTTAGGATGTGAACATCTTTGGGGCCATTGTTCTGCCTGCCATGTCACCTCAGTGTATTGTTGCGAAGATTAAATGAGATAATACATGTAACCTCTGCTGATTCCAGACAAGAGTGTAGCAAATTGTGGCTGCTGTCATCATCATCATCATCATCATCATCATCATTTCATTGCTATATTAACCCCCATTCCCTCCTTTGCTCTGCAGGAGGAAAGCAGTGGGGACCCTGGGAATCGCCCTGCTGTGAGGGCCACCAGGTGTGCTGGGGGCAGCTGAAGCCCATGGAGCTTCCTGCATGTCTTGCCCCTGACTTATGGGCTCACCAAGCCCCCAGCCCCCATTCTCTGTCCTCGAACACCTGAGCCCAGGGACTGCCTCTGCTTCTAGACACGGAGCGCAGCCCGGCAGGAGCAGGAGACCAGCTCCGTCTGTGTCCCCCAGCCCTGCTGTGCTCAATCCATGAATCCCAGCTGCAGAGGTGCTCCTAGCGGTGGCAGAACAGTTGTGAGCACACAAGTCTCCAGGGGCCTCGCTACTTACTTGTGTTCTGAGTATGTGAAACCGTAAAGCCGGCTCTGACTCCAGTTCTAGACGGGTTAATAAAATGACTTCTTACATGATCCGCCTGATCCCAGTGGAACAGGATGTTAGTCAGAGGAGGGCAGGGGAGGGGTGCTCACCACTGCCCCAGCTGAGGGAAGGAACCTGTGGGCTCCAGGGCCCTGGATGGAGTGAGGGGCGAGAGCTTTGTTGGGAGAACATGGTTTGTCTCCTCCAGAGTTTGCAGGGCATAGGAGTGGGGACGGACGCTTGCCTAGAAGTGTCTGAAGGCTGGAACTGAATGGAGCTGCCTCTCTTGTCAGAACAAGGAGACAGGGTGAGGTGGGAGGGGCTGGCCTCTTGGAATCTGCGCACACACACACACCCACACACACCCCTCCTCGTCTGGGCCCTCGGAGGCCGCCACCGGGCCCTGTGATGTGGCAGGAGTGCCGTGCTGACACAGGACATCGGAGATTGATCACCACCACAGACAGCTGGGGACAGTCTGCACAGCATCACTGCAGGCTGTGGTTGTCGGGGCAGTGGAGAGGCCCAGCAGGGAGGTCCCAGCAGCCTGTTCTTCTGGTGCAAACCTGGGGGTGGTCCCCGCTGATTTCTGCTGCGTTCCCAAGGGTTCCCATTAGCTCTGATCTCCTTCCCGTGTGTTCCTCTCCTGTGTCAGACATGCTCACAGAGTGGCTTTTACTCTCGGTGTCAAAGAAGCTGACTGGCGCGGCTCGCAGCTTTCCTGGGCCCACCCAGCGCACCGTCAAGGTCCTGGGCAGGAGGTCATCTCCATGGTAGACTCTCGAAGCATGAGGAGGTGTTAGGGACCCCTGTTCTGAATCCCCCACTTTTCAGGTGAGGAGCCCGAGTCCGGAGAGGGGAAGGAATCTCAGGATAGTGGAGCAGGCTGGAGCCCAGCCCCGACTGGAGAGAGGACCCCTCTGCCCCACACTGTCGTGCCTGCATCCCCGAGGTTTGCTCTCATGTATGTATGTGTATGTGCCGTCCGACTCTCTTCCTCCTCCTCCCCCCCATACACTTGGCATGAGCGCATCCTGCGTGTTCTGACGCTGTGGGTGCCCCATGCTTCCCCACCCCCCTGCTGTGCCCCTGGGTGCCTCGCCACGGGACTCGGGGCAGCTGCAGCACCGAAGGCAGGTGTGCGTCCTGGAGCATGTTTGGCTGCCTGCTAGCTCGGGATGGAGGCACTTATTCCTCACGGTGACCTTCATCAGTAGAGCTCTTCCCTGAGCCAGCACTGGGGTCGGACGCTTCTGAGCGTCGTGTGAACAGACAAATCCACGACCACAACAAAGAAGTCCAACCTAAGGAAGGGGCTAGACCTAGTGGGAGAGCAAGGGGAGGAAAAAAAAATTCGTTTTCGAGTGGCTCTTAGGTGCTCAAGGCGGTGGGCACCCCCAGGTTCTCACTGGATCCTCCCCGCTGCCCGCAAGCTGTCATTCTGTTCTATGGGGATGGGGGGGGGCGGGGAGGGGAGCGGGTTCAGAGAGGCCATGGAGGGCACCGAGCACGCAGATGCCAGAGCCAGGAACCCAGACCCCCAGTCTGTCTCCAGAGCTCACAAGGTCCTTTCGGTCACAACTTAATCGTGTTTCTGTGGAAGAATTTGACACATCTGGGATAAGAAGGAAGAGCTCTCACTTTGTCCCTGGCTCTTCTTTCTCGGAAACTCATTCCTTTTTAAACTAACTCCAGTTTTCATTTCCTCCTTCTCTTTCTCCTCCTCCTCTCTGACCCGGCCTTCTCTTTTCACTGCCACGGCTGTCTCAGGGCTGTCTCTTACCCTGGGTCGACTGAGCTTCCTGTTGAATCCAGTGGCCCTGGAAGCCATTTCTCTGGTCCCAGCAGGAGGCAGGAGGCAGAGGCCGGCTGGTGCGGGCAAGAGGGGCATGGGCTGGCCTGGGAGGTGCCCCCAGCTGCCCCTGGGGACTGGTTGCTGGGGCCTCTGGCACTCCCTGGACTGGGGACCACCAGCCACACAGAGGCACCAACAGGCTAAGGAATGGATTGCCCACTGGGCAGCACACCTGATATCAGGGAGACCCATGCTGCTCTTGGGCTGAATTTACCCTGGTCCACATGGTGGGCTGTCAGGATGGGAAGTCTGCAACTGACTTGGCACCTGAGATTTAACTAATGGTTATTGAATTAATAATCAGGTTATTAATTCATTTACTCAATGAGTACTTATTAACTACTGTACTCTAGATCCTTTTAAAGTGTCTAAATGAACCCTAAAATGATTGCCTGTACATGGCATATAAGTCCAAGGTTTAAGAAACTTAATTTCTAGTGGAAGAAAGGGACAGCAAACAAGCCCCATCTTTTGAGTGGGGAAGGGGATAGTGAAAAAAGGTGCCTGGGTTCAGATCTAAGAGCTTCATCATTTCACTTCTCACTGCCTCTTTGACCGTTTCCTGCCTTAGTGCTAATTTCCTGCAATTACAGACTGCTGCCAGCATCAAAGACAACAGATGTGGATGATCAAAGATTCAGGATTTATGCAAAACAAACAGCTTCTCTCTTGTGTTTCCAAAGTCGATGATACCGCCGTTCCCTTTGGGCGAACCCTCATGCAGCTCTGTGTCTTCAAGGAGCATCCACAGTACCATGCCCTGGGTGCACAGGACCGAGGCACATCCGTAAGAGCATGCCCCAGGTGGACAGGATGACCTGTGGACAATTTTTAGGGAGTAATTTCTAGGTCGAGTCATTTAATATTAATATCAAGGCTTCTCTTTTCTTTGTTATTTTTTGCATTGAAAATCATCTGTCATTCCAAGAGCATCGCCATGTGAGCAGGACATCCTGGGAGCATCAGGGACGTGGGAAGCTGGACACCTTCACTCCGAGAGATCCTATCCTTCCAATTGAGGGGCCCTGGGGACACACCTGCTGGGGATACACTTGTTGCTGTCAATCACTGTCCTGACCCGCGGGAACGTTATTCGCAGAACCTGGAGGAGGGAGTGGGAGCTAGATGGGACAAGAGACGCGAGAGATGGAGACAAGACAGTATTCTCATCAAGTCTCGTTTATTGAGCATGAGGTTACAGCTTTTATAGACAAGTGAGAGGGGAACGCCCAGTCACAATGCAAATTAGGTGAAAAAAGGACTGACCAATCAGGAAGCATTTGAGGAGTTACAGCTTGCAGTTCTCAAT
>CAUYRT010076674.1:0-58253 GCA_963574885.1 Lepilemur ruficaudatus
CAGCCTCCCAAGTAGCTGGGACTACAGGCATGCGCCACCATGCCCGGCTAATATTTTCTATATATGTATCTTTAGTTGGCCAATTAATTTCTTTCTATTTATAGTAGAGACGGGGTCTCACTCTTGCTCAGGCTGGTTTCGAACTCCTGACCTTGAGCAATCCGCCCGCATCAGCCTCCCAGAGTGCTAGGATTACAGGCGTGAGCCACCGCGCCCGGCTTACAACTTTTGTTTTTCTTGCACAATAAGATTTGTGGTATTCATCTATGTCTATGTGAACCTCATTGGGGTGAGGAACCTGTGGCCTAAAAGCCACATATGGCTTTTCTAGGTCCTTAAGTGCAGCCTTTTGACTGAATCCAAATTTTAAAGAATAAATCCTTTTATTAAAAGGGGTGCAGCAGAGAAAGGTGAAGCTTTTCTTGTGTCTTTTGGTGCTTAAAAAGGAACAATCTTGAAATCAGAAGGCTATAGGTTCCCCACCCCTGTGTGATGTTCAGTTCTCATCGGCCTGTTTGGATTCTGGAACACACTCTAGGTAACCAGCCAGCTTATTTAATGCTTCTGGTAGGCTTGCCTATGTTTTGGAAGAGGAAAAGCCCCTGCTAGCAGTACTCTTGTGTCTTACTACTTCCTACCTCCCATCAGCAATCTTGCAAACACATCTAAGGATTGATGCTAGGGTCTGAGATGGTCTTTGGAGATGGTACAGAGGCTTTCTCTAAGGGTATCTAGTTAGCCAAACTGTCAATGTCAGACTGCTAAAAATCTGCCCAAATTTAGACCAAACCAATACCCACTGGTACTCCAAAACAATGACAGTATTAGTGTCCTAGTGTACCCATATGTGCCAACTCTCCTGGCACTTACCATGCACATACCTCTAACAAAAAATCTTCTTTTCTTTGCTACCTAGGACCTAATTCGGAGGGACATACTGTACTACAAAGGCCGCATTGACATGGATAAATATGAGGTGGTTGACATTGAAGATGGCAGAGATGATGACTTCAATGTCAGCATGAAGAATGCCTTCAAGCTTCACAACAAGGAAACCGAGGAGATACATCTGTTCTTTGCCAAGAAACTGGAGGAGAAAATACGTTGGCTTAGGGCATTCAGAGAAGAGAGGAAAATGGTACAGGAAGATGAAAAAATTGGTAAGTGACCTGAGAGGAGAAAGAAGAATATGGCTATGAAGAACATAGAGGGTTTGAATTGGTTTCCATTTTTCTGGAGTCAGAGGGAAGATTTCAGTTGCAAACTGACCTAAGTTACTTTTGTAGTTCCTGATTACTAAGTTCTTTTTGGTAAATACCAATAACTTCCATCATCCAGAGGCAGGTAGGAACTATAGGTTGTCTTCCACTACAGCCTTATTACCAGATAAGAATATTATACTGAGAGCCAACCTCGTGCTTGATTCTCCCAAACATACCAATGAAAATTTATTTCTAACCCTGAGAATACACACAGTTTCTGTCTTTGTCCTGCTCCTTACAAGAGTGAAATTGTATCTTAAAACACCTGTATGTTCAAGTTGGTAGCATCTCTAGAAAAATGGGCCTACCCGTCAAGTCCCGGTGCAAAAGAATGCTATCCTTCCATGTTGGGGATTGAAATGGTCCTGAGGTAAGAAGGAATGGTTAAAAAGGCCCATTTAATTCTGGTCTTCATCTCAGATCTTGGGTAGAGTGCACATTAATAGTTCATTTTGTGTCCCATCAGAATCAAATTGCTTTCAGCACATAGGCACTGCATTGAGACATGAAATGTCACCATTTCTGTACCACTCCATTTCTTTAACCTTGTATCAAATGACTCCTTTGTGGGTAGCACCTTAATACTTTAAAATAAAAGTATATTTTAAACAGAAAAAAAAAAGAAAGAATTGTTACTGGCTACTTCTCCCAATATCAGGCAGCATCAGCCACTGTTCCTGCCTAGGCTGTTAGAGCTATTAAAAGAATGGTCATAGTGTTCAGACCTTGAATCAATTAGAAGACCCCTACCATTCCTGTTGACTCTAACATGATGTATCCCACACAATGCACTAATAACTCTGAGACTCTGATTCTAATAGGAGAGCTTGAAGAAATTATTTTCTGACAGGCCTATGTTCATCTTTAAAGAGAAATTGAGGTTTGGGGTTTCTTTTGGTCTGATAATAACAATCACTTCCATTGTAGGAAATTTGGGGGAAAAAAACAAATATACAAGAAAAAAGTAAAAATCACACATGAACATGCCACTCAGTGATAAATTTTGTAAACATTTTGATACATTTCTTTCCAGTCTTTTTTTTTTTTTTTCCCTGTGTGTCTAAATAGAAAAGCTGGGATGGCTGAATCTTTCCTTCTCTCTCTTCCCACACCTGCCTCTTTGTGGTGGATAGATATAATTTTGTATCCTCATTTTTTACTCATAAATATATAATTAGCATTTCTACAAAATCATTTACTATTTTAATCATTTTTTATGGGTATCATATGGATTTACCATAATTTTATTTTTTAATTATAAAATTAATGCATAGCCATTATAACCATTTAAACACATATGGAAATGTATAAAGAAAATTTAGCATTCTTTCCCCTTCTCTGTCATTCCTGTGCTGTATGAGCAACCAATATTAACACTTTGGTGTGATTCTTTCCATACTTATTCCATGCTCATATAAACATATACATAAGACTTTTATTTATAAAAGTTATACATATTACTCTGTAATTTGATTTTTTAAAAAAATTATTTTGATAGATTTATGGGGTACAAATGGTTTTTTGTTACATGGATGAATTGTATAGTGGAGAAGTCTAGGCTTTTAGTATACCTATCACCTAAATAGTGTATGTTGTGTACTCAATTGTAACTTGCTGTTTTTAATACATTGACTGCTACACTAGAAAAAAAATTTCCCTGGGGCCACAGTGTTTTATTAAAACAAAATGATCCTTTCTAATTTGTTATTTTTTATTGTTTTCTGTGAGTTATACTCAAAGCAATCCACATTTTTAGAATTAAATTGTCAATATTAATTTTAACAACAAGAACATCAAGTAAGATTTTCACTAACCAACTGCAGAGTTTTGCTTCATGAGGCCCCAGGCTCAAAACTAGGCTGAGTTAAATACAACTCACATGGCAGTCAATGTGTGAGTTGTATGTAGCAATTGCAGTCATCCCTTGGTATCCATGGGAGATTGGTTCCAGGATCCCTGCGGATGCCAAAATACATGGTTGCTCAAATCCCTGATATAAAATGGTGTAGTATTTGCATATCACCCATGCACATCTTCTTGTATACTTTAACACATTAATTGCCATGTGAATTATATTTAACTCATGCTAGTTTTGAGCCCAGGGCCTCATGAAGCATATGTAACATATACATCTCTTCACCTTGGGAGCTGTGAGAACAATTTTTCAAGTTGCATATAACTCACACACAGAAAACAATAACAAATTTTTTATTAAATTAGAAAGGATCATTTTATTTTTGAAGTTTTTATTTTATTTTTGTGATAAAACGCTGTGGCCCCAAGGAAAAATTTTTTTTCTAGTGTGGCAGTTAATGTGTTAAATCATCTCTAGATTACTTATAATACCTAATACAATGAAAATGCTAAATAGTTATTATACTGTATTGTTTAGAGAATAATGACAAGAAAAAAAGTCTGTATATGTTCAGTATGGATGCAACCAACTACTCTTTTTTCTGAATATTTTCTATCAGTTGGTTGAATCTATGGATGTGGAACCCATGGATACAGAGGACTGACTGTATTTTCCTTTTGCTAGAATTTATTTTGTTTCCATCCTTTTTTCTTTACTACAGATATTGTTGTAATAAATATCCATGAATGTATCTTATTGTTACACATTGCTGCTTTTATTCCTGTAGGATAGACACCCTAAAGCGGAATGACTGGATGTGAGGATATGAACAGTTTTAATTTTAATACATACTTCCATATTAAATTCGACAAAAGTTGTAGAATCTACATTCCCAGCATAATTTTATGGGTACCCATCTGGCCGTACCCTTATCAGCCCTGGATGTATCTACTTGTTTCATTTTGCTGTTTCTCAACTAGTAAGATTGATCTTTTTTTCATATTCTTGCTGGTTATTTGCATTTCTTCTTTTGTGAATTGCCTGCATATGCCCTTTACTCATTTTTAGTTTTTGTCTTTCTTTTAAAATAAATTTGTAAGGACTCTATATTAAGGGTAATAACACTTTGTCAGTCATGAGTTTTACATGTTTTCACCAGTCTACTATTTATCTTTTGAGCTTAATTATGGTGCTTAATTCTACAAATATTATTTTTTTTTACTTTGACAAATATATCATTCCAGGTATAGCTCCTAAGTTTATCTTGCTTAAAAAGATCTCTCCCTACCAACACTATAAAATTTTCTAATTAAATTTTTTTTGGTTTATGTTTAGAACTATAATCCATCTGAAATCTACATCTTATATATGGTTTAAGGAAGGGGTTCTATTTTGCTTTCTTCCAGGTGGATAGCCATTTGCACCACCATCATTTTTTAAATAAATCATTTATTTCCTACACAGTGGAAATGACACTTTTCTCATATAGTAACTCTGTGTATATACTTCGATTTGTCTTTAGACTTTCTACTCTGTTCCACTATTCTGTTTTTCACTTCCTATATCAAGACAATACTGTTTTAATTATAATAGATTACTAGAAAGTTTTAAGGAGTGGTAACATCGATTCTCATTCATTCATATTATTGTTTCTTAGCAGTTCTTAGATGTTTATTCTTTGATATGAAGATTAAATTCATTTTTTTCTAGGTATAAAATACTGGCATAAAAGGCCAATTTGGATTCTGATTGGCATTGTATTAAATTTGTTAATATGTGAAAGCTTGGCATTTTTATTAGATTTTTAACTTAGGAACAGGGCCCTTCTCTCCTTTTACCTCTCTTGTTCCATGTCCTTCAGGAAAACGGTATTGTTTTCTTCACATAGATTCTGTACTTTTTTTTAACCTCTTCTTGTATTACTTTTAATAATTTCTATTTTGCCAAAAAATGATTAAATTTCTCTGGATTTTTCAATTTAATACTATGTATCTGCATATAATATTATCTTACTCTTTTACTATCGTCCACAATTGTGGTTCTCTCTCTTTTTCTCATTTCTTTTTTTTTTCTTCCAAAAATTTTATTGGGGGAAAACTACAAAACATTTACAGTACAATGTTAACAGTCACAATTTGTAGTGAGCTGATTTCCCAAAATATATTACCACTCAAGTTGACTTATCTTGTTACATTCAAAAACCTGCTCTGTCAAAGTAGTCCATTCTATTTTTGAAAATTGAAATATTAGGTTCCCTGTGAGTCTGTTTCTGTTATCTGATTCTGGTCTTTCTCAATACCAATTTTGTTACCTTATACAGTTGTCCCTTAGTAGCTAAGGGGGATTGGTTCTAGGACCCCTAAAAATATCATACTCTACAAGTGTTCAAATCCTTTATATAAAATGGTATAGTATTAATATTTGCATGTAACATATGCAGATCCTCCTGCATATCTTATATTATCTCTAGATTACTTACCTAATAAAATATAAATGCTATATAGTTGTTATACTGTATTTTTATTTCTATTATCTTTTATTGTTATATTATTATTGTTTCTTCATCAATATTTTTGATCTGCAGATGGTTGAATACATGGATGTGGAACTTGCAGATATGGAGGGATGACTGTATGTCTGATAATTCTTGCCTATGTATCAAGTATTATATTTGTTAAATGGAGGGAAGATTTGGGCCCAGAATGATGTTACATTTCTTCAGAGAGCATTTTTATTTCTTTCTGCTGGCATTTGAGGGTACTGTCAATCAGGACCACCAAGGTGATACTAATTTAGTTTGCAATTTCATACAAGGGATATTTTACTTTTGGTTCACATTGCTCTTTAAGGTTACCCTTTGTATAGTAGCTTTAGAGTAAATGTTGGGGAGTTATCTTGTGTTGGTTCTTTGACTTGTAGTCTCTCTGCCCTGCTAGCTACCAAACCACAGCATATTTTTGTGGTCATTTCTTATGAATTACAAAAGGCCCTCTGGACAAAACCAGGAATGTTTGGTACTAATTATCTTATCTAGAAACAGAAGCTGTGCTATGAAATTACTTTGGCTTTAATAACTTGTTAGTCACTTAGCACCCTTTGAAGTTCATGGCCATCTACTTTTTCCTTGTGCTGCTACGAATCATCCCTATCAATTACTCACTATTCAATAACCAGCCTCAAAAGAGAAGTGCAGGTGCCTGGTCTTGAATATCAACCTTGATGAGATCCTCCCTTCTTTTGGATTGACTGTAGATAAGTGCCTGTGAATTCCTTGACTTAATGTTTCCAAGGGCTTTAAATGCTTCAAACCCTAGGGATTTCTGAGTCTAAAATGTCTATACATATTCAGTTTTTGTATATTTCTCCTAATTATGACAAGAGCCTTAGTTAAGTATCCATGGAACATTTACCCGCTAGCACCAATATTTCTGTTTAAAAAGTCTTAGGTTGTTGTTTTATTTTTGAAGCAATAATATGGTTAGTATTTTTAATGACCATTGTTAATATAGTCCAATTACATTTTTAATTATTTTATGGATTTATTATATTTATTTTATCTCATGCCTTTCATTATTGTCATATTTCTCAATTTACTTCTTGCCAAAGGTATCATTTAAAAGTCATTTCAGTAAAGGTCTTTTGGCCTTCAGAAGTATTCATTAATATAATATATTCCAATATTCACTAATTTTTAATTTTCTTAATTTTATCTGAATATGTATTGATTTTGTTCTCACTACTAAACGAGTGTGTGGCTGGATATAAATATCTGAGTTGTCAGTATATTTTAACTTAACATTCTGAAGATATCAACACACAGTTTGCTAGCATTGACTATTATAGGTCAGACATCTAATGTCAGTTTAACAACTGTTCCTTCATAAATATTTTCATTTTGTAGCTTTCAAGATTATGTTTTTATTCAATGCTTTGCTGTTTCACTACAATGTTAATAGATTTAGATTTTATTTATATAATAAATTTATATAATTTATATCATTTATATAATTAATTACTCTAAGGGTACTTTCAAAATAAGGACTTATACCTTATCTTAATTCCAAAAAAATCTTACCTATTATTAATATTACTTTATTGTTTTTCTTCTATGACTTGATTTCTTTTCTTTTGGAAGAACTATTATTAAAAAACAGATTATCACAATCTATCCCTGACAAATAGAATCTTAGCTACTTATTCATATTTATATTTAAATTGCTGTTTTTCTCTCTGCTGCATTCTGTGAGTACCTAAATGCTAATTTATCATTCATTGTTCCTTTCTTCAACCCTGTTTACTTTAGAAGTTTTCTTACATATTGCATTTTTAATACCTACTTCTTTTTTAAGATTTCTTATTTCATATTTGCCTTTTCCCATTTTTGTTTGCTTTTCTTTAAAAATTATTTTAACTATAATTTATGCACCCACATTTATCTTTGAATATTTTTACATAATTAAAATCTTTGTAAGAATCTATTATAAAATTGATTTAAAATGGAAGGCTTTTATTCCAATTTATGATTTCATTGGCTATCTTTGCATTAGACTATTTTAAGATGTTTTGTTTCTGAGTGGAGAGTCTGGAATTTTTGAAGTTTGGTGCTTGGTTCTTTCTCCTCACCATTCTGGGTTCAATTCCCGCTTTGTAACAATATTTCAGTTGGCTCCACTCAACCCTACAGATACACAGTAAGGAGCACTATCTTTAACGAAGTTTAAGATTTTTCTGTCATACTACTAACATAACCCGATGGTTACGTTAGTAGTTTGACCAATCCAGACATACAGGCAGCTAGTGATTTGGTTCAGCCCTTTGTAGACTTTGTCCACTCCCCTCCTTATGTTTAAAGTTTCCTAGAATTTATAGACCCAGGCAGTATGTTGATATCATGCGTTTTATATTACTTTATTTTATTTTTTGTCTCCATTCAAACGCTTGTGGAATAGGGGTTCAGACTGCATTTCCTGGCATCATGTGGTTAGTGTGGTTCCGAGTCACTATCTTACATGAAACAATTTTAGTATCATTTATCCTGCAGGAGCTGAACTCCTGGCCAACACTGCCTTCTTTTGGGCCGAGAGCTCCGTAAATCTATAGCTCCAGCCCAGCTCATTACTCTGTGTTTTTAGTCTATTTCTGGTACACAGAGATTTTTATCTTGTATTTCAGCCCAGCAGTGCCTTTTGGATTTTCCTTTTTAATATTTTATCAGTTATTATTATGCGTTTAGAACAGAGAGGGTGATCAAAGTATGAACTCCCTGCTCCAACTTGACCTGAATGCCAGTGGTATTGATTTTTCATGAAACTGTGCAGCTACTCCATAGAATATTAGACCTACCAATCCTTCAAGCAGATTATATTGACCACAAACATAAAGACATAACTATAAATTATGCAGCATACAGAGAATATAGCAGAAACATAATGCCCCTATCAATGAAAATATTTTTTATGTGATATTGAGTTGATTTTTCCAAGGTATTCACCTTAATGGACAGATGCAACTTAGCTGTATTCTTTTACTTATAGGCTTAGAGAGGCATTGCTTTCATTTTTCATAAATGGATACCCTTGCCAATATTTCAAAGCATATCTCTTTGACCTCTGGTACTACTACATTTTTTTCCACTACGATTTTAGGAGTAAAAACGTCTCATATTTTTGATCCTGGACACGATGCTCCTATTTAATAATTGAAAGGAATGGTTCAAGGCACAAAACCTCAGTTTGAAAAAAAGTTAGGAGATTTTTTTTCCTTTTTCATTGGTCTTTGAAGTTTTTCCTCCTGTATTATTTCTTGCCTTGCAATGTTTGTCAGATTCACACTGATGAACATAAGTTAAAGGAGAATTATTTAGACAAAATTGAGTAATATAGTTGCAGTATTGGCTTTTCCTTTTAAGAAAATTTTGGTCATTGACTGTCCCATAAGTTTTGGGAGAAATGAATTTTTAATGCCTTAGAATTTATTAATATATTGAGCTATAAATGAATAAACTGCCCTACTTCCATAGCCACACTTGACTCTCTCTCTATATATATATAGTGTATAATAGCACTAACATATACAGTGCTGGTATATCTTATGTCTTGTGCTGCTGAGTCTCTATTTAAGAAGCTCTTGGGATTTAGCATACTATTATCTCCAGTTAGCACAGCTTTGCCATAGAGACTCAAAAGAATAAGTTAACTGTACATTTGGGCAGAATTTTAAAGCTGTGGCTAAAACGGTAATACATTAGGAATCAAAGTATGAAACCTTGAGAGAAATCTAAATCTCAGGAGATTTCATATCAAGATGATTAATCAGATTTGAAGAGCGTTCTCCAATGTTCAACCTGTTGTTACAAGAGGTCACTGAAATAAGACAATAAGTCATATAATCTCTATGATAAAATGTAGTTGGCCAAACCCTGTCCATGGGAATTAGAAAAAATGATATATACTTAATACATCAATACTATGATACTCAAAGATACATCTGGGAGTTAGGGGCAATTTATTTGAGGCAGCTTTCGCAAATATGGACAAAAATTAAAATAATAAAATCAGACTAAAGGAAATGTAAAACTGCATAACAAACAAACAAATATCAACTCAGGATAATTTTATTACACATAATGTATACATTATTATCATAATTAGGTGATACAGATGTAATACATATTGTTGTGAGCATCGTTAAGACAAAAGCAAAGAGGGAAACACTATATGTTATGTTATTTACAGAGTCTACAAAGAAAAACAAAATAAGTATTCAGATAAATAGAAGTCTCCCTGCTGCTGACATCCAGGAAAGTTTTGTTCCATGAAGGCTTATGAATTGAACACTCTTTAATGAAGTAAACAGCAATAAAAAAATTATCCCTTGTCAGAAAAAGACTTTTTGTAAGTGATCAAAAAAAAAAAAAAGATTGATATTTGCAATATCAATTTCTAATCTTTTGGATAACCTAGGATTGTCTGGATAAAAGGTTATAAACTATTTTACTCTAGATACACTGCAGCAATGATTATTAACAAATAGGATCAGGGAGGAAATAAATATTGGAATATCTGGGGCTATATTGATTTTAACCTTCCCTTTAGTTAGGAATTCCTTCTCGAAGGGAAGAATCATAGGTATCTTGAGATCCACTGATCCTCTGTTTGAAAGTGGGCTGATGAAATATCTGTGAACATGCCAAGATTTTCCTCGTGAAGGTAACCTGAGTATTTTCTAATAAATAGAAACCCAGTTTTACAAGGCTGTAAATACTATGATGCAAATATTAGCCTAAATAATTTTCAGTTTAGATGCTACTAACCAAATAACAATTACAGTTAATTTTAGCAATGTAACTTTATGGTAAATTTTCTAAGACAAATAATTATCCTTATATAATAAGATGATTTTACTAGATATATTAATTTGCAAATGCAGTTATAACAAATTCCCATAAACACAGTGCCTTAAAACAGTCCCCATTTATTATCTCACACTTCTGTGAGTCAGAAGTTCAGGCACAGAGTGACTCAGCTGTGTCTTCTTCTCAATCAAGGAATTGGCTAGGCTCAATTCTTACTAGACACTTTGGGGAAAATGTCAACTGCTTCAGGTCATTGGCCAAATTCAGTTCCTTGTGATTGTAAGACAGAGGTATCCTTTTCTTGTTTCTCAGCCAGGGGCTGGTCTCTGTTCCTAAGCAATGCTCTCATTCCTCCCATGTTTTCCACATGGCTCCCTCCTGCAGTAGCAGATCAAGTGTATCTCATACTTTCTCTCTGATTTCTTCGGCTGCGTCTCCCTAAGTTCAATCAGAGAAAGTTCTCTACTTTTAAGGAGTCTTGTGATTAACTTGGGCTCCCCCAAGATAATGTAAGATAGTGCCCCTATTTAATGGTCCACATTATTAATTATACCAGTAAAGTCCCATTTGCCATGTAAATTAACATACTCACAAGTTTCAGGGGTTAGGGCATGAACATTTATGAGTGGACCATGCTGTCTACCATATCTGCTTTGTTGAAGTTGTATGCATGAAGAAATTGAATATTGAAATAATTTACACAAAGTTTTGGATTTTTGTTTTATAAAATCAATCCATCTGACAATTATTCAATATTCCTTAATTAGTCCACTCCCAGTTTTGGAGGAGAAAATACGACCAGTCTACTGAATGATCCCAATCTTCAAATCTTTGTAAAGAGATGCCTGTATCAAGAAATATAAAAGAAAGTTGCCTGAATCCAGTTTATTGTAAGAAATTATAACCATTCGTTTCTATCACATGTTCAAGAATACATAAATGGGAAAATATTCACTGTATAAAGTGAAGACGAATGGTCCAATTCTGTTTACACAACATGATACCAATTGATTTATGCATATGTTCTTGTCAGTATTAATATTTTTCTGTATTAGTATTTTTCTAAATGTTAACTCTTTTCTGTTGTTTCTATATGGTGAAACAATGAAGCAACTTTATTTTTTTCATATTTCTATATATTAGGTACCTATGCTGTTTTTTTCTTTTTACTATTATATGGGAATACATGTGCGTTAGAATAAGTAAACAATCTAGAGATGCATTCAGGGAATGATAATAACTTTCACCTCACTGAATCCAATTCTCCTATCCTATCTGAGATAATGAATGTTATCTCTTTAAAGTATGCCTCTATACTTCTTCTCTATACATACAAAACATACTTCTCTACATATTTATATGTATATGTGTGAGTAGAGTTTATTTATTGAAATACTCCTGTAGTGGTGATTATTCAGTTTATTTTAACATTTTTCTGCTACAAAAATATTTTAATAAATTCCCAGTATGTATTCATTTACAATATGCTTTTTATTTCTATAGACTATGTTCTTATAACTAAGACTTAAATGTTAATAATGTTCACATTTTGAAATGTTAACAGGTAATTATTAGAATACTGTCCATAACCTCTGTAGCTATTAACTCTCCCTAAACAAGGCATGAGGGTAATCAATGTTTTACCAACAGAAAGTCTTATTATTTTTCTTTTTTGTTTATGGGTGGAGACATCACTCAATCAGGGCCAATAAGGGGTCTAAACAGGATCTTTTTCTAGATACATTAGAGAAACAAACAAGCTATTTTCTCAGCAATTGAAAAACTATGAATACATAATTCTAGGACACTAAAAAACACTTTTCCGTGACTGAGAATAAAGGCGACATAAAGAAAGCATTAATAGAATATGTAGTCAGAGTAGTTAGACCTTGACATTAAGAAAAGACAAAACTACCCTTGGACTTTTAAATTGCATGAGTCCATAAATTCTGTCTCTTCCTCCTATTTCTTTTTTTTTTCCCCTTAAACATTTTAATTTTGTTTATTAAACAAAAGAATACTGCTACTTCATCCCTTAACATTGTCTGCTAGTGTGTGTTTTCATTTTTATTGTTAGATTTTTTAATCCAAAAAGAATTTTTTCTATATGAAATAAGACAGAGTATAACTTAATTTTCATCCACAGGATTAGTTATTTTTTTCAAATTTCACTTACCAAAATTATTCTGTTTCAGGGAAGATAAATGCCACTTTGATCATATGTTAAGTCATTGGCTGTATTTGTATCTATTTCTCAAAACTTCCTTCTATGTCAATGATCTGTTATTCTGCTATTGTTGGCAAAGGGAAACATTACATGTATTTTTACTGTCTTGTAGGGAATATCTCCCCCAATAGATTATTAAGTTCTCTTTGTCCTTTTTATTAACCCTCAAGTAGACTCTATAATATTTAAATATGAATCCCCTTTAAAATAGCTCTGTTTAATTCACCTCCAAAATATGGCTATTTGCCTTTTGTTTTTAGAGCAGGATGTTTTTATTTCTTATTCTTGAAGAAGGTCTTCAAGAAATAATTTGCTATTTTTTTCACAAATTATAGCCAAAAAGATATTTTTTATTGTGATAAGAACATAGCATAAGATCTGCCATCTTAACAAATTCGAAGTGCACAATACAGTATTGTAAACTACAGGCACAATGCTGTGCAGCAGATCTCTGGGACTTACTTGCATAACTCAAATTTTATACCCATTATGTCTTATCTAAAAAATGAATGTGGGTGTGGTATCCTCTATCAGACAAAACATTAAAAGGAAGATGCTTCTAGATGAGCTTTATTTTGCAATGGTTAGGGTTGGATGAGAAGAACTGTATCTTAGAAATAAGGAATAAGCAATGAGTTCTTCTGGGGCCTTTTGTAACACATCTGAGGTGGAATAATATAAGAGCTTCTTTGCTTAAATATGTAAAAATATATATATTTTTCCAGGATCTAAGCTTATCCAGATCTCTAAGAAACTAAGATTATACTCTGAAAGAAAGTTCTTAAATATACAGCCAGAGAGGAAGCAAAGGATGGAGAGCTGTAGGAGGGGAGAGATGGTTATAATATTTTTTTCTTTTTGTATCTCCCATTGGCATATTATTCAAATGAATGGCATAATATAGAAATTATAAACTTCAAAACTGTCTGTTATATCGTCCTAACAGTTTTTATGAAGTTCTTGGAACTGGGGATGCATAAGTTAGGTCTAATTTACATGTAGTGAGTACTAAATTGAGGAATTTCTTCCCCCCCCCCAATTTTATGATCTTCAGCTGATAAAATTCAGTGGCCATTCTTCACATGTGTGTTGCAATATAATTAAGCCTAGGTAGGACTCATTTACTATTAAGAAGTAAAATTACTAAATTAGAATCTTAAGTTATAGTTTCATATTATTAAACTAATCACTCATTTTTGAGACAAAATCATTTCTCCTTTAAAGTTTTCATTGAATGTTTATTTGGAAAAATTTCTGTAAAAGAACCTCCAATTTACACATTTGGCTCTTAATCTTAAATTTTTGTTTATATACATTATTTTTATAAGGTCTCTTATTTGGAAAGGAATAATCTTTTTGAAAAAGTATTATATAAGCAAAAACTTTAAAAATAAGAGATAAAAAACTAAAAATTAAATTTTTAGAATACATATAAAACAAATTAAAATTAGAATTCAATTTTAAATTAAATTTAAACTTAAAAGTGAAAATTATAAATAGTTCAAAGCAGTACTTTTAAATGTTCAGTCAAATGTATTTCCATTTTTAAGTCATTTATCATTTACTAAGCATATACTATGAGACAGGCAAAGAGGCAGGCTCTTTTATACTAATTTTGTTCTCTTTTCAACTTTCTTTTTTTTCTGCTGATATTATCTACCTTACTTTTGACTTTATATTTTAATATTGTTATGACGGTAAATGATATACATGTCTTTTATCTCTCTACTAAGATAGATTGAGATGGTAAATGTGTGGTTAAATAAGAAATCACTATTCTGTTCACTAGTTCTATGAGATTAACTTTTAAGATTCCACATGTGAGTGAGATTATGCAGTATGTCTTTGTGTCCGGTTTGTTTCATTTAACATGTCCTCCATGTTCATCCATGTTATTGCAAATGACAGATTTTCATTCTTCTTTATAGCAGAATAACATTCCATTTCATTCTTCTTTATAGCAGAATAACATTCCATTCCATTTTGTATATATACCAACTTTTCTTAATCTAGTCATCCATTGTTGTACACTTAAATTGATTCCTTATCTTGGCTATTGTGAATAATGTTGCAATAAACATAGGAATTCAGATATCTCTTTAACACACTGATTTCACTTTCTTTGAATATATACCCAGTACTAGGATTGCTGGATCATATAGCAGTTCTATTTCTAGTTTTTTGAGAAATCTCTATACTTTTTTTTGTTTATAATGGCTGTGTTCATTTACATTTCCACCTGCACTGTGTAAGGATCCACTTTTCTCTGCATCTTTGCCAACACTTACCTCTTGTCTTTTTGATAATAGCCATTCTAACTGGAGTGAGGTCACATCTCATTGTGGTTTTGACTCGTATTTCCCTGATAATTATTACTGGGGAGGGGAGGGGAAGAAGGGGCATAGGGAGAGATTGGTCACCAGTACAGAGTTACAATTTGAAAGGAAGAATAACTTCTATTGCTCAATAGGGTGATTATAGTTAACAATATGGTATTGTATATCTCAAAATAGCTAGAAGAGAGGGTGTTGAATGTTCCCACCACAAAGAAATGATAAACATTTCAGGCAATGGATGTGCTAAGTAACCTGAGTTCATCATTACACAATGTATACATGTATCAAAACATCACATTGCACCCCACAAATACATACAATTATGTGTAAAATAAAAATAAATAAATAGAAAGCAAATTATTCAAAATATGCAAATAACTTTTCCCAAAGACCCATAAACCAAACAATATTTTCCTGTGATTATATACAATCTAATACCCAACAATCACTGTGCATAATTAATTAACAGATATTTAAATAAAGATTAATTCCACCAATAAAATTAGTTGAATCACAGGGAAAAGCCATCCAGAATTAGACAAAGGATATTCTGACAATTAGTCAAGTTATATTTCAAAATTACCTTTCAAAAACTGAAGTGTTCCTCAAAAAGCCCTATCTTATAAATTTTTAATTATGTACAGGGTTTATTCCTTTAGTGGACCTTCATCTTTGACGAAAGCTCAGACTTTGCATAATAGGCATTTCTACTCCTTTTTGTATCCCATGATACCATGAGCTTGTCAGGTCATGAACCATGTTTTATTTGCTTTGTTCTTCCAGAGTTTAACACAAGATTTGTACTTGACTTGTTGGATATAAGTCTCATGTAAAGAAGTCTGTATTAGTCATCATTGATAATTAATCAACATTTCAATATCGCAAATAAAAGTGACCAAGAAAATGTAGAATCTCGGCATCTCTTCCTACCCAGACTATTACAATACTTTCTTATCTGGTGTTCCCTTTTATTTCTCCAAATGTATTCCTTCCTGATCCCAAAGTTAAATACCCCAAACTTCTGTTAGTATTAGCATTATTAAGAAACTCCATTGTTTTTCCATTCTCATCCTGAAAGTATTTATAATAAACTGAAATCTCTTTAGCATCGTTCTGTCATTCCCTACATTTTCTCTAAATCTTTTTTCTTTCTCCACTAACCTCCTCCAAACGCACTGCACTCTAGGACACCAAGCTCCTTGCTTTTCCCAATGACTTTCCTTGTCCCTGTCCCTTTGTATTTGCTTCTTAATGGTAGAATATCACCAACCTTCTCTTGCTTTGCCTTTATTCAAATGACACTGCCTCAGTGGGCTATGCCTTATTAGAACGCCTCCAGCAGCTACCTTTACATTGTATTGTTGCATTTACACCTTGCACAAGCTGTTATTGTATCACTTAGCTCCAGTTGCAACAAGAAATACTTTTGGTTAAGGCTTTGTCTGTATTTTTTGTATATGCTCAGCAATATATTAATAGAATTGTGCTTGGGAATAGGTATAGAGACAAATGCTAAGGTGAAAATAACAAATTTTAAATTAAGGTAAAATAAGAGGGAATACAGCTTTATTTCAATATGACATAATGAAAACCCTGAAAAAATAATCTACTTGGCCCCTTATCTCCAGTGTTTCCTGCACTGAATCACCATTCCCATCTTGATTTTATCCTTGCAGCTATAAATAGATAGGCCTGTAACTTTTCAAAAATAGCCTCAGGAAACCCAATCACTGGAGCAATAATTTTTTTGATATTTACATCTCAGTGCCCTTTAGAATCCCTAAAATTAAACATCTTATTCAACTTCTGCTTGTGATTATTCATATAACTTGCTGTTGTATCAATAACTGACTTCTCATGTCTCTGAGGAGCACATTTTATGAGATTTGATTAATAAAATTCAAGAACAGAAAAAGTATAAAGGAGAGGCTTAAATAACCTATAATTTATATTAATGTAAAGTATCTCAATATTTTCATAACTTGAATATATTAAAATTCGGATTTTTAAATTTGGATTTGGAATTCAAAGAATTGTCTTTTTAGCTATTTACATTTTTTTAATGCTGTTTACCTTTTAAAATGTGATGTTTAGGTTTTTTCAAACATTTATAAATATCTTCTAAATATAAAATTGATATTTTAAACATTCCAGTTTTATAGAGAATATGTTTACTATGATCACCCAGATCTTGAGGACAGTACTTAAGTCATTGAAAAACAGTCTGCTGAATGATAGATACATCGCAGTTATTGCAAAGCCAGGAAAAATGGTTTCTGTGTCTCTTGACCAAGCGGGCCTTAACATTTCCCTCAGCTTGACTGAACTTACTTTTTTTTTCCTTATTCTAGAATTTGACCTCCCTTTTTTAGAGCAATTTCTGCAGAAAAACTGTAATTGTAAATCTTTTCTCTGCCCTTTTGTAATATAAATCTTTTTAAGAGTCTTCTGCTAGTTTTGCAACCCAGGAATGTTTTTCTCAAGGACCTGGGAGCCATCTCTTTGAAATGTAATTATTAAAGAAGACGGCCCCCCTATCTTCCAGTCTCCATGGAAAAGTAGGAACCTAATTTCCACAGGCAGTGGGAACTTGCACCAAGTTTTTAAACTACTTTCTATCATGAAGATAGAAGAAAGTTAACCTTTCCTTTATATAAGGCCAATTAGCTAACACAAGTGGGCCTATGAACCCAACTCCACCAGCTCTTAAAAACTCTCCAACCATTTCTTTTAGCAGACTTGAGTTCAGTCTTACTCCCCTATTGCAATATCTTTGAATAAAGAGTCATCTTTGACTGTTTAACTTTTTGTCTAGTGCAATTTTTTATTTGATATTATACAGTAAAGTAAAATAAAAATATTTTCTGGCTCTAAGTAGTGAATTCAATACTTATGAAATAATCTTCATCTCCCTATAGTACCTATATGTAATTCATCACCTGCCTTTAGAATAATATATACCAATATAAATGCTGGAAGAAATTTTTCTTCCCCCATGAGACCTCCGCTCATCATTAAAATGTTTTCAAAAATTATTATACTCTTTGGAACAGTACTTGTACTGAAGGTCATTGCCAACAATGAACATTAATTATATATTTTATTGTTTTACATTTTAATATTTTGCATTTTATTGGCAAAAAACATAGAAAAATATACATTAAGAGGAAAAGAAATAAAACTACTTTTGCTTACATAAGAAATTGTTTTCTATGTAGAAATCCCAAATAATCAACAAAAATCTTCCAAAATTTCTAAAAAATTATAGTAAAGTTGCAAGATAAAATGTTAATATATGAAAGTCAATCACTTTCTTATGTACCAGCAATAAACAATTTTAATTTGAAATAAAACAGCATGCAACTATTTATGTTATCATAAGAAAAAACAAAATACTTACTTGTAAACCTAGCAATATATACCATCTATATCAGGAAAACTACATGGCTATGATGAAAGAAATTAAAGATCTAAATAAATGGAAAGACATTCCATGTTCATGGATATGAAGACTCAGTATTATTAAGATGTCAATTTTTCCAACTTTATATCTCATTTAATCGCATTCAAAATCCTAGAGAGTTACTTTGTGGAGATCAGCTGTTTCTGAAGTGTATATGGTAAGGCAGAAGATCCAGAAAAGGCAATGCAGTGTTGAAAAGAAGAAGAAAGAAAGACTGACAGTACCTAACTTCAAGACTTATTATAAAGCTACAATAATCAAGACTGTGTGTTATTGGTGAAAGAATAGACAGATAGATCAATAAGACAGAATAGACAGCCCAGAAGCAGACTCACACAAACATAGTTAACCGATATTAGCCAAGAGAGAAAAGGTAATTCAATGGAGAAAGGACAGTCTTCCTAATAAATGGTGCTGGCAAAATTGGACATCCACATGCAAAAAAAGAAAAGAAGAAAAGATGTATATAGACACTGACCTTACACCTTTTACTGAAATTAACTCAAAATGAATCACAGACCTACATGTAATACACAAAACTATAAAACTCCTAGAAAATAATAGGAGAAAATCTAGGTGACCTTGGATTTGGCAATAAGCTTTTAAATACAACATTAGAAGTACAATCTACGAAAGGAAAAATTGTTGGAATGGACTTAATTAAAATTAAAACTTCCGCTCTTCCAGAAACAATGTTAAATGAAAAAAGAAGCAAAATGTAGACTATAATAAAATAATTTCAAAACCCATATCTAATAAAGGACCATTATCTAAAATATATGAAGAACTCTTAAACCTCGCCAATAAGAAAGCAAACTCAATTTAATAAATAGGCAAAAACTCTCAACAGATGGCTCACAAAGAAGATATACAAATGGTAAAAAAAAAAAAAAAAAAAAAAAACATACGAAAGATGCACAACATTATGTGTCCTTTGGTAATTTTAAATTAAAACAGCAATGAGATACCAGTACACGCCAGTTAGAGTGGCCAAAATCTGGAACACTGACAACAAGAAGTGCTGTGGAGGATATAGAACAAGAACTCTTACTCATTACTTGCGGAAATGCAAAATGATAGAGCTACTTTGGAACACAATTCGGTGGTTCCTTAGAAAGCTAAATATAGGCTTACCATGTGAACCAGCAATCATGCTTATAGATATTTACCCAAATGAGTTGAAAATTTATGTGCTCACAAAAGCCCACACACAAATGTTTATAGCAACCCTATTTGTAATTTCCAAAAATTGCAAGCAACTCAAATGTCTTTCAATAGGTGAATGAATAAACAATCTATGTTCCATTCATATAATGGAATATTATTCAGGAACAAAAAGTCATAAAAATACATGGAGGAACCCTAAATACATATTGTTAAGTGAAAGAATCCAGTCTGAAAAGGCTACATAGTGTTTGCTTCCAACTGTATAACATTCTGGAATAGATACACTATATAGACAGTAAGAATACCAGCGGTTGCCAAGGGTTTGGGGGCAAGGAAGTAGAGAGGAATGAGTAGGTAAAACTCAGGTCATTTTCAGGGTGTTGAAACTATTCTTTATGATATTTTAGTGGGAATATATGACATTATGCCCTAAACATGTGTACCATTTTTTATCTCTTATATTCTACTTTTGTTATGCATTTTCTATGTTTACATACACAAATACTCACTATTGTGTTATAATTACTTACAGTATTCAGTAGAGTAACATGCTGTACAGGTTTGTAACCTAGAAACAGTAGACCATATACTGTAGGTGTGTAGTAGGCTATACCACCTAAGTTTGTGTAAATACACTGTATGATGTTTGCACAATGACACAAGTGCTTAATGATGCATTTCTCAGAATGTATCTCCATCATTGATCAAGATATGACAGTATTCTATAGTTTGATAGAGATTTAACATGTATATTTTTCATGTTTCAGATGTGGAAGTAATATTTGTGAATTTGCTACACGTGAATTATACCTCAATAAAGAATAAATTTTAAAAGTGCAAGAGAAGAATTAAAATTTGTGAGAGTGGCAGTAAAGAGTAATTCTGAGTAATGATTAGGGCTGGCAATTATAGAGATAGAATCTCCATAGAGTTATGATTATTCAGAAATGGCATCAGCAGCATTGACCTAGAGGTATACATCTAGTTGGAATAAATTCTCAACTATCTGCTACTTACTAGTGATGGGACCTTGAGTAATTTACATAATCCTTCTGATCACCAGTTTCCTTGTTCATAAAATTAGAAATAAGTGACAAGATTTTATGTATTTTGATAACATAATCACTGTGCTTAGCATAGAATTTGGTACCAGTAAGTGTTTAGAAAGTGTCTGCTACGGCTATTATTACTGAGTAGGCGCAGTGCTCTGGTAACCTAGTTATAGAGATGATGTTAAATTAGGTACCTCTCCCTTAGTAATTTGCACTGAAATTGTCATACAAAGTCTAAATACATTAAAATTATACAGTTTTATAAGTATTAGGTGACACTATCATTAAAATTGAGGAGAAAAAAGTTATTTCCCTACAGTACTATTCAAAATATTGGCTATGGCACGCAGTGACAAAGTAAAACATATTAAATAAACCTCCCTCATTCACACTAAATGGAAGAAAACTAAGATGAAGAAAATTGTTATTTGAATAATAAAATTTTAAAACTAAGAATATATTTGTAACTTTGACAAAGTGTTTTTAAGTATAAATCATTAAAGATGACATTTTAGTGAATGGATAAGATGGCTGGCAATTACCACATTAGCCTTTAATGAAATGGTTTTCTGAGATTTTCCTTAAGACGTTTTAAACATAGCCTCATTAACCCTATGGTTCTGTTTTGGTTTTGTTCTTTCCTTAGAATTTGTCTTTAAAATTACTTTAATGGTAAACGTAAAGTCCTGCTAGAATTTACTCGAATTATAAAAATCTATTTGAAAATATTATATGCTAAGTGTGATATGCTAAAATGCTCAGAATTGCCATAAAAGAGTTTTAACTTCTCCCACGTTCCAAATTTAATATTGAGAAGAAAGCAATGCTGATATTTCCTATCTTCTGTTTTTTTTGTGGCTGAAGAAATTTCAAAATGTCAACCATGATTTCCATGCAAGCCTTATCTACACTGAGAGCAATTCCATTTCCTAAATTTAGCAGACTCTCAAAAGAATTTGTTGAGAAGTCTCAATCCAGATATAACCACATCAAATACTGTTCTATTCTACTAAGAACTTTGTTGCATCTATGGTTTATTGGTGCTCTTCCTTCTACCTGAATTAAGTTTTCTTGCCATGCCATCCAATACATTCTTTGACTCAATTGAATTCTCTTTTGATAAATTCTTTTAGGTAAAAATGTATATTTCTTTCCTCTGTCTTCTTGTTTCATGTACTTTGTATCTCTCATATATCACTTTTCAAATACTGCCTTATTAATCAATTTTGGTTAATTGTTTCTTTCATATTTTTCAGGGGTGTCTGCTCATTAAATCTCTAGTGATTGTATTGCAGACTTGTGCACACAAAACTGCTGATATTGCTGTTTTGAAGTAAGTGCTGCTATGTTCCATCACTTGAAACATTGCTTTAATTCATCCTTAATGTGTTTCTTTTGTGTTTCCAACTTAAGCCACTTCTAAAGTAAACTACATGAAAAAGAACAAAAATACCATGTAGCCCTTATTCACAAAAATTATATATATACGTTCAACTAACCACAGGAAGAAATAAAAGTCTGAAATGTTAAACATTTAATTTTCTTGTATCCTTAACCTAAAGATCTCATCCCCGTTCTCCAAATGTGAAAACATTTTACAAAATTAACTTATGCTAAGCACTAGAGGTCATTTGTGAGAAGCATCAGGAAATTAGTACCAAATAAGTTGTATGAACTTCAGTGATTGCCAACAAGGAAAGTCAATTTCCAGTGCTAGTATCTAGGAATTTAATTTGATCACTCCTATTATATATAATTAGGGGTAATATTGCTTGGAGGCAAGTAGCTTGATCTATAAAGGAAGAAGGGAAATTTAAATCCCCGTAATTTACTTACCAATATTCTCCATGAATGCCATACCTTGTATTTTTCCTCATGGTGACAGTTAATCATGAAAACATGTCAGATACATGTCAAATATAAATGCCTCTAAACTCAGCAAAAAAAGTATTGGGGGGTGCTTTGGGACTTTCTGGGTGGCCACCATTGCATGAGTTCTTTAATTAGGTCATATGCTGAGACTATAGACACATGACATAAGAGAAGGAACAATGCAATTGGAGTAAGAAAATCTACTTACCAGCAGACGACATGTTCAGCCCGTCTGGGTTCGATTTCCTTTTCTGTAAAGTAGGGACATCCATACCTTTCTCACAGGGTTCTTGTGGTAAGGATCTTATTACAGATGTAGGGCATGTTTTGGCTGCCACCTGCTGCCTGCAAAAAATTGTTGTAATTTTTAACTTTGTGGCTTTCCCTATTCAAATTTCCAGAGGCCAACATGATGGGAGACTGAGCTCTACATCTGGCTCTGTTGCTCATGTTAACGCTCCATTTAAATAAAAAAAAAAAAAATTATTCCTTGAGTTTACTTACTATTTGATACTAAATAAATAATCCCAGCTTATCCCCTCCATGCATGAAAGGGCATTGATATGAGGAGAGCAGACTGCCAAGATTCGAGGCCTGACTCTACCCCTTATTATCTAGTGACCGTGAGACCTTTCTCTGTCTCAGTTTCATGATGTATAATAATACTACCTACGTGGCTGGATTGTTGTGAAGCTTCAAGAGATAATTTTATACATTTAAAGTGCTTAAAGCAAGTCTGAGCAAATAGTAAACAGTAAACCCTGTATTATTTTTCTTAGGCACTGGTGTATTCTCTGAAGCTGGTGTCTCATCTTACATCACATCTTTGGAGCCCAGCAGTGACCATTTGAATAAAATAATGTGAGGAAAAACAAGTAGCTCATTATAGATAGCAAATAAGTTTATGCTATTTTTTTCCTTATTTGTATATGTGCACACCTACAACTTCCTGAGCTTGAAATCCTTTCACAATTTAAGAAAAAATCAGACCTTTGGTACATACATTAATGAGAAATTCATTGTAATATTTCACTTTATCTGAATGTGTATAACTTTGTGGATAGGAATCTCAGGTTTTTAATTTTAACCTTTACACAAAGGTTAAAAATGCAATTAGAGAGAGAGAGAATAAACAGAGAGAAATAAATCAAGGCATGGGACATGGTATGCTACTGCATAACTTAATATCAGTAAATCATGTCACTATTTTTCTTTGGTGAGATGTAAGGCTTCCACTATATGATAGTGTATTCTCTTTGGTTGAGTAATAAATTATCATCGACATAATGTGTTTCCAGCCTGCCATGTATATACAGAGACCTATATTAGGCACTAAAATTTAAACCAAAAAAAAAAAAAAAAAAAGTTTAAGATTAGACAGGTTAAAATTCAGTTAAAGTGAATCTACAGATATGTATCTGCAGATAGTGTAAGCAAATTCTAAACAAGTTAGTACAATTATGGTGCAGGACTAAAAGTAACTAGAGACACTCAGGGAAGACATCTGGGGGAATTATTTTGTTTGATGAGTTTCTTATGTCAAAAGAGTGCATGGATGAGCCAAAGGACCGAGCGTGGAAGTAATGTGAGGTAAGCCAGCTGAAGAAAGTAGAAAGCATATAGAAAAGGAACACCTGTGACATTGAACTAGGGAGTTTAAATTTAATGTCATAAGTAAAGGTGAGTTATGGTATTTTTTAAGAAAGACATAATCCAAGGTGATATTCACATCTGCTGGTGACTTCTTTAATCAGGAAGCCTCTAAACAATTCGGGAATACAAATTTCCACCTTAATCAGCCTACTTCAGTTGGTTTAAATGGACCTACTTTTAATAATTTTTAATTTGTGCAGAACATGTCATCAGATATTTAAGTACAAATATGACTCTAGCTTCCTCTCCCAGTAATACTTATCTGTAAGTAATTTCTGAAATAATTGATATAGACATGTTACTAAAACGTGCTCCTGAAATTATAAAATGTTTAAAAATTATCAGTGAAGTAATTAAAATTGGACATTGGTCTTAATCTTCCTTAGTTTTCTTTTCTTTTCTTTTCTTTTCTTTTCTTTTTTTTTTTTTTTGAGTTTTCCATGATCTCTGTGGAGGTATGGAATTGGAATTAAAGGTCTCAAGAACTTTTGAAGAGCTGCCTCTTTGGAACACAATGTCAAATGTAACTTTTCCTACCATTTTGAAGTTTCTTTGCTTTTGGCAATGATTCCAATGGGCAAGAAGATGGAGTTCTAGATCTTAAAAAGAACATGGTAAGGCATTGCAAAACTAGTTCTTTATTCAACTACAGCTTACCTGAGGGGAGAAGAGAGGAATGGTAAAAATGACTACAAATTGAGAATTTATTTAGAGAGAGCTGTTAATATGATGGACATTCCTCTCCTGCAACAAAGTCATGTGGAGAGAACATTAGAGAACTGCTTAGAGATTTTCTGTGTGTCCTTTGTACTTTCAGGGATACAAGAAATGTTTCCTGATTCAAACCTGAAGAAGAGTATAGGCTTGAATGTTCTGTGGCAGCAGAGTGAAGTAAGCTGCATGGGGAATGGACACAACTCCTAGATTTCCACCAGGAAGTTCCCCTGTGGGCCAAAGTTGGACCTTGTAAAAGGGAGCACGGGCAAGGTGACCTCAAAAGAGAGAGTGTGCATGAGATAGACAGCTAGAAGCTAGAGGCTGGGGGAAGGCCAAGTTATAGAAGTCTAATCAGAACTGGCCTCATCTTCATCAGGGAACTACAGGAAAAGTGGTCTGCAGTGATGGTTATCTCAAAAACTCCCAAAATATCTTTGATAGGCAGAACTGCTGTTATTTTAGCATTTGACATAAAGGTGGTCCTGATGTCATAGTTATACTGGCCACGTAACATTATGCTTATTTCCCTATAACCTGTTATCCTTTCCCTAAGTCAGAGTAGACATAATCATCAACTAGAATGTAGGAAATAAAGCAAACAGGAGAAAGAAGCTGAACATGAAGTACATGAAAGTTTCTTTGACAGATCCAGGTCACAGCTGCCTGGAAAGGGAATAGTTTTGAATTCAATGTAACTATAAAGTTTTGCCATTAGACCAGAGAAGACTTTTAAAAATTAGAATGTGGTTATAAAAGCTTTGAGATCTATTCATTGTTTTATACAAGGATAGGGAAGAACAATTCAATGGAGCAGTTTAAAGGTGTAGAGATGAGAGTGGGTGAAACAGCTTTATTCTTGAACCCACTGAGTTCAGTTCATTTAATAAACCAGTCATGCCCTACTTTATTTAATTTTAGGAAATATGAAATGTAGTGTTCTCAGAATGCAGAAACTAGGTTGCCAGATTAAGGTGGAATATATTGATATGTTAAATACACATTGCCTTAATGTATTTTATGTTGCTATAATAGAATAATTGAGACTGAGTAATTTATAAATAATAGTTCATTTAGCTCATGGTTCTAGAGGCTGGGAAGGCCAAGATCAGATCAAGGGGCCACATCTGGTAAGAGCCTTGCTGCTGCATCATCCCTTGGAAGGAATCACATGGCCAAAAAGAGTTCAGGAGAGAGCAACAGAGGGCCAACTCCCTTTTATAACAAGCCCACTCTTGTGATAACCGCCCCTCTGTCTTGGTAATGATGTTAATCCATTCACCGAGGTAGAGCCCTCATGACCTAATTACATACTATCAGGCCCCAATTCCCAACACTGTTGCATTGAAGATTAAGTTTTTAACACATGAATTTTGAGGGACATACTCAAACCATAGCACACATAGACATGTTAAAACAAACAAACAACAACAACAATGAAAAAAAATAGACTGACCCAACCAATAAAATGTGGAGATATCAAAGCTAAATTTAAAAAAATTGTCATTATGGAGAGATTAGTCAGTCTTTGAGTGCTACTGAGAAGTAGATTAAGAACACAACTGTTAGGTTATTTACTATTTATTTTTAAGACAAGGTCTTGCTCTGTCACCTGGACTAGAGTGTGGTGGCATCATTACAGCTTGCTATAACCTCAAACTCCTGGGCTCGAGTGATCCTCCTCCCTCAGCCTCCCAAGTAGCTGGGAATACAGGAGTGTACTACCATGCCCCACTAACTTTTTTATCTTTTGTAGAAAGAGAGTCTTGCTATGTTACCCAGGCTGGTCTCAAACTCCTGGCCTCAAGCAATCCTCCTGCCTGGGCCTCCCAATGTGCTGGGATTACAGGCGTGATCCACCATATCCAGCCTATTAGCTACTCTAAAAGCAAACTATACTTTTTTTGGCAAGAAAAATTTCCTTTAGATTTGATCCTAACCTATTTAAAAATGCTGAGTCTTTTAAACTATATCAGCCAGGTCATAATCAATGGCCAACTATTATTAATAAAAACTTTCTCTTATGCCAAATGTTGTTTACAACTTTGGTGAACCACAAAGTTTTCTAACAAGTATTCCTATTTTAAACATTGATAGATTAGAAATCAACAGTTTTAGCAATATTTTAAAATTTTTAAAGTTGAGGGAGAAAGCTCCTGGCCTCCTTTGGTAAACAGATTTAGGCAGCATGTGAATTTTATTGTGACAAGTTACAAAACATGTAAAGCTTTTACTAAAAATTTTCAGTAACGGATATGCGAGTATCTCATTTTCTTTCTTAGCTTTCTAAACAAAGGTTAATAGCTTGCCCACATCTCAACATGATCAAAGCACTTGTGTCACCAGCTTATTTACTTAAAGTTTTCCTCTAGGTTTTGTATTAACTAAAGGTTGAAACCTGTGGCTTCCAGTTACTACCATGATTTTAATCAAGCTGAAAGAAAATCTCTTCAAGATACACAATTTTATTTCAGGAAATATCTGTGGTTTCCCTCAGCAATATTAAACTGATAAGTGGCAGACATGGCGCAGGAAGATAGTTGTTTTAACTATAATTGGCATGTTTCAAAGCAAGCGTAACAGAGGTATAGCGAGACCATAAAGGCTAAGGGGGTTTGTAAATGTGCTCTCACGGTGAAGGCCCCTGGAATATTAACTGGTGATGTGACACACGAGCAGGAGTGACAGTCAATGGACTGGAGACATCAGCAAATTTTGAGAATTGCTTTAATAGGACTTTAGAAGAGGTGAGCTGGAAGATTAGGGATTACATAACTGGGTTCTGGTCACATGGTGCTCTGAACACTTAGGGGTTTCTGGATCACATGGATGTTTTGGCCACATTAGAGAACTGACCATATTAAGGGACAACTTACATAGAATTATGCTTTGCACCAATAGCAAAATGTTCCATATGATACTAAACAGGTAGGATGATAGTTGTTTCTCTCAGTCTTGTCTTTGCCTTCAACAATTTATCCAGTTTACTGTCATGTCACCTGCTCCTTGACAAAAAGTAGACAGTGTCAAAAGCAAACTGCTTACCTCGAAATCTGGCACAGCTAATACCAAATCCATTTGGAAGGAATTTCATATAGAAACATTTAATCAATGCAGTTGTAGGAAAGTGACTTTTGTTCATTAGAGAACATGCAATAGGGCCTTCAGTACTTGTTTTATGGGTGCTAATTCAAAAAGTAACTGGAACAGTACTTTAAACTTCAAAGTACCTTTGAGAATAATCTCATAGTGAAATAAATTCAAGAATAGGGATGTTTCTCCCCCTAAAAATAATACACAGTAGCTAAGTTTAGGAATCAGTTACATGTTGATAATTACCACATATGGCAAATTGTGTCAAATATGGCTATAATTTCTCTCACCTTTTAAGCTCTTTTACATTGTAAACTTCCTATTCACCTATCAAAAAGTGGAGCCTAGGCCAGGTGTGGTGGCTTGTGCCTGTAAGTAATCCTAGCACTCTGGGAGGCTGAGGCGGCAGGATCGCCTGAGCTCAGGAGTTTGAGACCAGCCTGAGCAAGAGTGAGACCTGTCTCTCCCAAAAACAGAAAAAAATAGCTGGGCGTGATGATGCATGCCTGTAGTCCCAGCTACTCAGGAGCCTGAGGCAGGAGGATCGCTTGAGCCCTGGAGTTTGAGGTTGCTGTGAGCTAGGCTGATGCTACGGCACTCTAGCCCAGGCAACAGAGTGATACTCTGTCTGGGGAAAAAAAAAATGGAGCCTAAACACAACCTTTAAATTTGGCTTGGCTCTAGTGAATCTCTTATAACTGAGAGAATGAGGCTGAACTGATACAGGCTGACTCCTGAAGCTAGGTCAGTGAGAGTTTTGCATCTGTTTGGTCTCTTAAATCCCTTATCCTCTATATGCTCTGTCTCAAAACTCAGCTGCTATGCAGTGAGAGCTCTGGTCACATGCTCGGCCATGTGCTGCTCCAATCTATAATGTTCAGCCAGGCGTAACCTTTTGGTTATCTCAGCCCTTATGCCAGACATGCACATGAAGAAGACTTCAAAGATTCTAGCCCACAGCCGTTTAAGTCGTTCCTGGCTGATCGATTCTTCCCCAGATACAATGAAGGAGAGCAAGTCATCTTCTCCTGTTGCCTGTCCAAATTCATAATTACATAATCAGTTAGCATAATATGATTTTTTGTTTTATAACACTAGGTTGGGGTAGTGTGTTGTGCATCAAGTGATAATGGGAATAGAACTTAGTATCTTAAAATATAATATCAACAAAACAAAACTGAAAACATTTGACAGTTTGGAGACTAGGTTATAGGCATAAGCCTAAAAGGCCTTGAGACGGCTGTCAGTGAGAGACTAAAGGAAAGAGAAAATGAAATATCAGTCAGCTGGAAGAAAGAGTACCCTTATTTTATAGTGGCAAGAAGTATGGCAATACTGTGACCTGTAGTAACATGACAAATAAAAATATAGCCAATAAACTAGTCAAATTTGCTAAGAAGATTTCTACCCTGAATTTTAAAATGCCAGCAGTCTTTTTTAGCTGTGTATGATAAAATGCATGCAGAGAGTAATCAGCTAAACAGTTATTGTTCATTTTTAAAGCAAACTTCAGAGAAAAATGAAGATGACAAGATTTGCTGAAGTTTGAAAATAAAGCTATTTTTTATTCTCATCCTCTTTGGAATGCAAAAGATTTCCAAAATAGTGAAGAGATTCAGGGAAATATTAGATTCACCCTGTTATCAGGAGAATGTGGCCTCAGAGTAAAGATGTGATTGAAAATCTCTTCGTGAAACCCTCCAAAAATTTTAAAGTGGTGCCCCATGGACTCTTTTGGACAGACAAAAGGCCTTCTAAGGTTCTTTACTGTGTGTCTCAGATTCCCTCTCTGTTCAAAAATAGACTTCTGAAAACCTTAAGGGGGCTGTCCCACAACTGCCTTATAAGTTGTCTGAGGTTGAGACAGCTTATCACAAAGTGATTTATGGCTATAGCTTTTATGTAATGGAATGCATTATTAATATGTTCATAGAATTTTTTAATTTAAATTTAAAAAAAAAATTTTTTTTATCAGATTGGACTGCAAATGACAAAGGTAGTACATAGTAAGAGACCTTTGAAACAGGCAACATGTATCAAGATAGATTGTAGATTTGCTGTGGAGCAATGACTAGTGTGTACCTTTCATTTCCCTTCTTTCTGTGGGGATATCTATTGTAATGACCCTATACTTGATTCACAATTATATGTTGGCTTGGTTGGAGGAAGATAACTTATCTCTAGTTTACAAGCATGTGGATGAAACTAAGCCCCATGAGAAAGAGATTCATTCGTACCTGGCCTTGATGTAGATGATGAGGTCTTGGACTTTGATCTGATACTATATGGGATTAGACTTTTTTGGGTCTTCTGATGTGAGTGAATGTATTTTGCATATAGAGGGATATGAATCGTGGCCAGAGGACAGACTGGGGTAGATTGTATGTTCCAAAGATGACTCTAACAGTATCTCCTATCCCACACGCTCCTCTGCCATATGGGCTTGCCACTCCTCTATTAAAAGGAGAAGGCCAATTACCCTGCACTTGTGTCTGGGCTATTCTCACTTATAATTAATAGAAAGTCTTTAAAGTGACCCTGGATGTCTTTTGAGAATAGGTCAGAAGAAGCATTTAGCTTCTGCTTTGTTTTTTGTGTGCTATTTCTGCATCCTCCCTTTCAGAACTCAGCTGTAAGCCTCCAAGAAAGCCAAGCCACATGAGAGACCATATGTACGTGCTCCAGCCTACAGCCTCAGCTAAGGTCAGCATTTGAGTCACCTGAACCCAGGCCCAGACATGTCAGTGAAGAAGCCAGGACCCAGCAATTTGAGTCATTTTAGTTGTTCCAATTCTCCCATATGAGGCTTCAGGAATTATGAAGAAGAGAATAAGCCATTTCTATGACACACATCTGTCTGAACTTCTCCCTCACAAAATTCATAAACTTAATAAAATATTGTTGGCTTATGCCATGAAGTTTGGGACAGTTTGCAACATAATAATTGATAACTGAGGCACCAGGAAGTGACAATTGATTTCTTTTTAATTCTTTCTCAACTACTTTTGTAACTCCTATTTGATATTATGGTCATTCATTGGAAGATTGAGTATTCTAAGAGAAAAATGTCTTGAAACTAAGCACTGACACACTGAAGCTAAAGTATGACAGAAAAAAACCTCATTGGAAGTCAAGAAAGAATAACTGGAGTTGACAAAATGTAGTTGAACCACAGGAATATATAGATTAAGAATTTAGTGGGGCAGTTCAGGCAGTCTTCAAATACGTGAAGGGCTGTCATGTGGAAGATGGATTAGACTTGTCCTGCAGAGCTCTGGGGAGCAGAACTAATACCTCACATCGGTTGGTCCAAGGAAAGCAGGTTTTATACCTAATAAGAGGAAGCGTTTTTCAGTAATCAGAGCAATAACATTGGGGACTGCTTCTTGAGGGAGTAAACTGTAATTTTCCTCGAGGAAAACCTGGATATTTTAACAACAATAATTTTCTAAAGAAATTTTTTTTATTGGGTAAAACATTGGAGTAGGTGTTCTCATATATTCTGATCATAAGATTGTAGAAATTTATAGAGTAACTATATTTTTGTAATAATCTATATAAACAGTTTAGCTTTGTGGGCCAGTTAAAAGACAAAAAAAAAATAGACAGATTTTCAGTGACTTGTACTTTCAAAGGCAGTAAAATACCTAGTAATTATACTAATTCAATAACAAAAAAAGCATATTTAATAAATTATGCCTACGCATAAAAGCATGACTCTAAAGGTTTATGCTATTTTATTTGTATATAATTCCATTGTATATAAATATATGTGTAAATATTACATATACATATATATACTATATATACATGTGTGTATATCTTTTTATAGTATTGTCTCATTCCCCCAATATTTGATGTAAGCTCCATGAATATAAATAACATAATAAAAACAAAGAAAATAATACATGATTAATTTAGGTGAAACAGTGTAATAGGAACTACAAGAAAGTTAATATGCAGATATGCAGGACTGAACATCTTATACTGATTATGGGTAAAGGGAGACAGGCAATAGGAAGTGATCAAAAGATGAATTACATAATAATTATCATCATCCTCACCATCACATCAGCATTTCCACTATTATTATCTTTACATTGACTGTTATTTATTAATCATTTTATTTATTGCAGCACAATCCTGAGCATATGGTATTTTAATATTATCCCATTTAATTATTGATTGATTTTATAAAGAAGAGAATATCTACATGAAAGTATGACATGCTTAAAATTAGCTAGATAAGTGAACCAGTTGGGAATTGAATCCAGGTCTTTTATGAAAACCGAGCCCAGTTTATTACTCTACAGAGCGCTCTGATGTAGATGAGATCCATACTTCTTTGGTCTAGGCTTCAGTCATTAGGAGGGGGATTGATGTTTCACCTGTAAGTCCCCAAAATATCTTTCACATTATAGTTCATATTTCCTGAAATTTCACAACTAGATACTTTCCTTTAGTTTTTGACCTAATAGAAAGTGCAAGGGTTATTCATTTAACTGTGAATAACATTGAGAGGGATCAACCAATACATTTGGCTGATAGGTCAAATATAGATTTAAAAGAAAGGTTGCTTGGAGCAAGCATCGTCTATTTAATAATATTTCCCACAAATATCAAAGACACCTTCTAAGGAGCTGAGGAATATAGTATTACCCACTTTACTTTTGAAAGCATTAATCTTGGCATTAGCAGGTTGGCAACACATGATTCACACAGTGGGGAGTGGAGAATTTGCAGCCTAGGGAAGTGGATGTTTTTGGAAAATAAGGAAAGAATGTAAGTAACATGCAGTTAGATAAATAAATATTTTTGAGATTGTAGAAAGAGTTTAGGTAGGCAAAGAGAAGTTTTCTGAATTTCAGTTGTGAATTCATTGAGTCATTACTAGAATATTTTGATGAGGACTGAAGAGAATGTGCAGCGATTTAAGGCAGGAGGGAAGAAAGTCATGTGAGGATGCTGGAACCGGAGAGAGAAATAAATCATGTGAAATATTTGCTTTTGCTGGAAAGTTTTCTAAAATGTTTTATATTGTGCACAACAAAAATCTCTTGGTTACAAGGAAATGAGAATAAATCATTCCTTTTGTTAGTTTGGTTTGACGTTACTGGTAACAAATTTTATGTGGGGATGCTAAATGACAGTTTATATAAAGGCCAAGATTCATGAGGTTGGAGATATTAGATTTAGTTGAAAAATGATATGTGGAAGGAAGGTCTTTATGTGATTTGCCTAGTACAGTGAGTTCAAATTCAACTTTCTGTTTGAAGTTTAAATATTATAACTTAAAATCATACTTAGATATTTTTCAAACTCTAAAAAAGAATCCCTAAATGTGATTTATAATGAAATCACATTTATAAAAATCATTTATAATTTAAATTTATAATGAAATCCATGATGGTTAAACAAATTAAAAAGACTAAATGATCTGTCTCTACTTAGGAAGGGAACAAAAGCACTTATGAAGATATTTTCTCTCCTGTTTCTCTTGTTGACTTCTGACAAAGATTCTCCCATTGACAAAACTCTTGTCAGGCTCCTCTCAGCCCTCTCCTCAACTAGGCCTCAACCTTGGCACATAAATACTTAAACAAACACTAACATAGTTTCTAACAACTCAAGGCCATATCCTTATGATAACCCTACCCCCTCTTGAAGTGCCTGCTAAAAAAATTCAAGTCTGTCAAAATAATTTACCATTTGTTTTTGCCAGCACCTACAGATAGGGCCTCTGTCTCCCAATCTCTGTTGAAGGATGGAATGCTAACGTTGATAATGCCGGGTAGCAGACACAGCAGTCTCAATTGCATTTATACTAATTAATCCTTCATAATTTGTAACTTCCCTGATATCCCTTTTGCCCCATTCTTCTCTCTCATTCTCCCTTTAAAACACCCATTCACTTCTGTTCAAATCAAAGTTGAGTTCAGTTCATGCTGAACTCTTTTCTCTATTTCAGTAGTCAATACTGATTAAAATCTGTCCTTCCCACCTTAGTATCCAGTTTTATTTGTTGTTGACACCCTGTCCCTTCTTTCCTTACTGAAACAATTATAGAATACATGCTTATCTACAGAACTGACCTAGCTGTGTAGATATGATTGCCAGGATCTCACAATTGAACATTTGTACCAATGCTTTTACCAATAAGTAACTCAAATGTATTTAAGACTATTTGTCGGGCACTGTGACATCTGCTTTGCATTCATTCTCTTTTTAGTGCTCACAACAGTTCTGTAAGACATTTGCTATTGACATATATCATATTTCAGATGAGGAAATTGAGGAAATGTAACTATAAATCAAAAATTTTTTTCAAAAAATTAAATTGGCTTTGGAAAGATTACCCTTCTTAAATAAATTGACAGACCCAAATCACCAAAGTGTAAGTACATTTTTCTCAGTATAGAAAAATGCAAAAATATACTCTCTTAATGAGTCTTTTACTTTTTAAATATTGGCATAGTGGTTTAAGATTCATCATCTATCTCTTGAATTCAAAAGGTTTCACAAAACTGATTTCTAGAGATTATGTATAGATCCTAAGTCAAAGGACTTAGCAGATGATTATAAATATCAGCTTTAAAACTCTAGCTTTTACAGCATGTTTAACATTCCATTATTAAATTATTGAAAATTTTGACTAAAGAACATTTAATTAAGTGAATTAGAAAAATACAGTTAGTCTATCAGACATTAAGTGGATAGGCTAAAAATAGGCACTGAATATGTCAGATACACTTTACCCTAAATGTCCGTTTACCTCAACAGTGACTACCAGGGCTTTATCAATGTTCTTTAGTGACTATTATTTAATAAAAGTAGATGTACTCTCAAATTTCTAGAGATTCCACAGTCATGTGCAGAATATTAAAAGTACCCAATAAATCTATTTTTCCTTCTTGCCCTATTCTCAGAATCTATATATCCTCTTTAAAGGTTCTTTTTTTCAGACAATAGTTGATATTTATTGTTAATAGTATACTAGGAAACTACTAAACATCTTATAATTATTATTTTATTTAGATTTTACAATAACTAATAAAATATCATAAAACAACATTATAGCAGTTATGTAATTTGCCAGAAGCCAGTGATAGAAAAATAATTCAAGCTCAGGCCACACTTCCTCTGACTTTAGCAACCAGACAAGCGTTCAATACAGACTGTTGGTTGTTGTAATCATTTCTGATCTTTCTAATTTCCAGTTCTGATCTTTCTGATTTCTTTTTAGGTTCTTAGAGAACTAACTCCCCCACTATGAGTAATATATTCTGTTTCTTTTCCTCTCTCACTCTTCCAACAGTTCATCCCCAATGAAAGAGTCTTGATGTATTTAGTTTACTAAGTAAAAAAAGAAAAAAAAAAAAGTTGAGAATCAAGAGAATTCAGTTGCTAGCATCCTCCATTTTCAGATAATATGCAGCATAGCATTAAGCCTGATATTGTATGTTTTGTTATTTCGAGAAATGATGATTCAAAATCTGCAAGCTGTGTATTTAGACAAAATTAATGTTTCCCAAACTGACAGTGGCTGTAATGGAAATAATAATAAATGCACCATCTCCAAATGTGTTGGCACTGCACCAGTGGAAGATAAGGCTGAGTAAAACTGTTTCTTGTCACATCCTTTATGAAGAAAAATGCTCACAACTTCAAAACAGTCTTCTTATTCAGTAGTATTTTGTAAATGTGGCAAAATGTATCTGACATTTTTTTCAGAAGTACAGAAATTTGAAATGAACAAAAACTTTAAAAATAGATAATATTTCTTGCTTAGATTGTAAAGAAGAAATAGGTAATAATAAATAAAAATCAAATAGTTCTTTACTATATATTAAGTTTTGGAATAATAATTGTTCCTTAGCCAAGTAGACCATGGGGGAATTTAGGTCAGTTTAACTTTGCACAGAGTGTTCTAAAATTATATGTCCTACATAGCTTTCATTAAGCTTGAACAATTAACAGTTGTAATTTACCCTCTTCTATTTGCTCATTTCATTCCCTTTGAGCAAATAAATGTACTATACTATAATGAAATTATGCAAAATCTCAACCAACAGGGCAGACAAAAAACCAAACATTGGATTAGTGCTTTTACAGCCCATTCTTAAATGTTTATTCCTTTAAATGTAAAAGTTGTATCAATGTTCTATTTATTAGCATTGCTTTAATTTTATCTAGAGACATGGTAATATATATATTATAGAAACTCTATACACACATACATGTATTATATTAGATAAGTATATATAGATTACCTCTCGAATATGCTTGTGCATGCATGTGTGTGTGTGTGTGTGTGTGTGTAGTATTCAAATTTGAGATTAAATCTTGAGTTTATTTAAGTTCTCATCTTTCATGAGGTCATATTGTCGAATCTTCCTCTTGAAACTCTGACATCAGATAACTCTATACCACTACAGTGTTGTATTTTCCTGTCTGTAATTATCTTCCACTGGTTTTCTTCTCCATAATGTTTTCAGTGATGCTGTTCCAATATTTTAATTTTATCCATTTTTCTTTTCATTTACACATTGCTTGCGTTGGTCTGGCTTTTTCATGGCTTCAACAAACACTTATGGTCACAGGTTTCTGCACCATAGAAAGTAAAAAAAAAAAAAAATTACAGTTGCAAAGGCAATGCTCTTAAATGATTCTGGTTAAAATAGACCATTGATAATTTTACAAAGGCACATGAGCATGTACACATATCTCTAGGGCCATTCTCATGGTCTAGGAAGAAGCCTGTGGAAAAGAAGGATTCAGAAACTTAAACTATGTTTACTTCATCATGTGTCTGTCTCTGCTTCTCTTTTTTCGGTCCATGTTCTTCAGTTCTTCCACAATATGCTGCTGAAATAAATCTCTCTTATTCCCCACTATTCAAATAATCACACACAAAAAAATGAAACACAGCAGATATAATTTTTAAAATTTTTATTTCAAATAGTTTTCAATATTTTGTTACAAATCTACTTTTCTCCATACTTATTGTTAAATTTAAGAAGAAAGTTCATAACACAGCTATAGTTTAGATTCAGTGCTATGTGAAAGTTGACTTGCACTGGCTTGTGACAGCTGATGGTGTAACTGTCTTTAGAATTCCACCTTCAGGGACGTAATGATGGTACAGCAAACATGACAAATCAGTATTTATATATTCAGAAATTTGGCTGTTAAATATTTACCAGCATAGTGCTATATACGTATTTTTTCCTTGGAGAAAATAAGTAAATTATAGAGCTAAGCTATTATCGTGAGAAGAAAATAGGTTAATATAAAACTATTAGCATGGGAAGGGCAATACCACTTATATGTAGCTCAAGCAAAATATAAATTTCTTTCAATATGTTAATACACAGTTCCAGAGTACAACTTCAGGTATAGTTTGATTCAGCACTCATTTCATATGACCAGGCTGCGAGGGTTTTTTTTTTTTAATTTCTTTTTTCACTTTTTTTTTTTTTTAATTAGCTCATTTATGAACAAGGTTCTCTCTTTTTGGTCTCAATGTGGTTGTCAGCAGTTCTTGTTAACTTATTTCCAGAAGAAAGAGAGAACATCATATGAGGATTGTTTCTTAGGCTCCATTCAAGCTTTAATTAATTTAGTTCAAGTGCACATTTTTTTTTATTTCAGAGTGTTATGGGAGTACAAACCCTTTGGTTACATAAATTGCCTTTGCACCACTCGAGTAAGAGCTACAAGTGTGCCCATCCCCCAGATGGTGCCCACCGCATCCATTATGTCTGAATTTACCCGTCCCCTCTTCCCCCTTCCCACCTGCCTGACACTCTATGAATGTTACTTTCCATACATGCACATTAGTGTTGTTAGATTAGTACCAATTTAATGGTGAATACATGTAGTGCTTTTTTTTCCATTCTTGTGATACTTCACTTAGAAGAATGTGCTCTGCCTCCATCCAGGATGATACAGTAGGTAGTTCACCATTTTTTTTTTTTTATATCTGAGTAGTATTCCATGGTATACATATACCACATTTTATTAATCCACTCATGTATTGATGGGTGCTTGAGTTGTTTCCACAGCTTTGAAATTCTAAATTGTGCTGCTATAAACATTACAGTGCAGATGTCTTTTTTACAGAATGTCTTTTTTTCCTTTGGGTAGATACCCAGTAATGGGTTGCTGGATCAAATGGTGGTTCTAATTTTTGTTCTTAGAAGTATCTCCATAACCCCTTTTGATAGAGGTTGTACCAGTTTGCAGTCCATCCAGCAGTGTATGAGTGTTCCTCTCTCTCCAAATCCACACCAACATTTGCTGTTTTGGAACTTTTTGAAAAAATCCATTCTCACTGGAGTTCAGTGATCTCATCGTGGTTATGATTTGCATTTCCCTGATGATTGGAGATGATGAGCATTTTTGCACAGTCTCGGGTTACAAAATCAATGTGCACAAATCAGTAGCATTCATATACAACAACAGTCAAACTGAGAACCAAATCAAAGACTCAATACCTTTTACAATAGCAGCAAAGAAAGGAAAATACCTCGGATTATATTTAACTAAGGAGGTGAAAGACCTCTACAGGGAGAACTACAAAACACTTAGAAGGAAATAGCAGAGGACATAAAGAAATGGAAAGCTATACCATGCTCTTGGATCAGCAGAGTTAACATTGTTAAAATGTCTATGCTACCCAAAGTGATTTACAGAATCAGTACAATCCCCATTAAAATAACAACATCATTTTTCGCAGATCTAGAAAATACAATTCTATGGTTCACATGGAACCAAAGAAGCCTCCATATAGCAAAAGCAACCCGAAATAAAATGAACAACTAGGGAGGCATCAATTTATCAGACTTCAAGCTATACCACAAAGCTAAACCAAAACAGCATGGTACTGGTATAAGAACAGAGACATAAACTAATGGAACTTGATTGAGAACCCAGTTACAAAACCATCCTTATATGGTCATCTGATCTTTGACAAAGCAGACAAAAATATGCACTGTAGAAAAGAATCCCTATTCAATGAATGGTACTGCGAAAATTGGATAAACACATGCAGACTGTAACCGGATCAGCACCTCTCACCACTCGAAAATCAACTCACAATGGATAACATACTTAAACCTAAGGCATGAAACTGTGAGAATTCTAGAAGAAAATATTGGAAAAACTCCTATAAACATCAGCCTGGGCAAAAAAATTTATGAAGAAGACCCCAAAAGCATTCATGACAACAATCAAAATAAATAAATAGGACATGATCAAATTAAAAAGCTTCTGAACAGCCAAGGAAACTTTCATTAGAGCAAATAGACATCCTATAGAATGGAGGAAAATATTTGCATGCTATACATCTGATAAAGGGCTAAAAACTAGAATCTATATAGAACGCAGAAAAATCATCAAGAAAAAAATCAAACAACCCCATTAAAAAGTGGGCAAAGGACACATACAGAAACTTTTCAAAAGAAGATAGACTAATGGCCAGCAAGTACACATTTTGAAACTAATCATTCTGGCCATGAGGTTGGGATTTTACTTATTAGATTAAATATGGGTTTTATTGTCTGCCACTGATAGAACTCACTTTCCATCAAAAGAAAGACCTTTTAGAGAGAGATGGTTACTGCATGCATAAATTCTACTACTACATTAAATATAATAATTATATGCATGTAACTATTACTCTAGTGAGGGTAGAAAACAATAAATGTTAAATTTTTTTAAAGTAGAAACTGAGAATTACTAAGCAAAAATTTAAACAAATTGGAGCTATGGAGGTGACAATTAAGATGAGACATAAAGGAAAAAATAAAATGAAATCAAAACAGGACTGGCCATCTGAAAATCAAGAACATACTAGGAGCCTTCATACAATGTACTGTGTAATGGCTCTTGTTAAAAGAACTCTCTAGCAAGGAAATAAATCAGCTACAAGTGATTTATAGTATATAAGTATAATAAGTATCAAATGTCATGGGAGTTCAGCTAGGAGTGTCTGTTTTAATTATCTTCTTGTTACCTGTTTTCAATTGTAACTATATTATTAAGACTTTATTATTAATTGTATTTGAACATCTCCATAATTTTCAGTGTGAAAGAATTTTACCTGCTAATATTAGAATTGAAGTAGACATTGCTACTCAGAAGGAAAAATCAGTAAAAGTGCATAATGTCATTTGAGTTACCTTAAATTGCATAGCTCGCTACCCAGATTTGAGGTTAGAGAAATGGCTAAAACATTCAGTTTTATCAATCTGCATTAGAATGAGGTGAAGAATGAAGGAAAGAGTCAGGTTCCAGCCACACATTGAGAAATCATTCCAAATTGTAATTTCATTGTGAGTTATAGGTGTGATAAAATTCACTGTGCAATTTTTAAAATGTCAAAGAGAGCTTTATAGCATTTTGGACTATCAGGTCAGTAAGAAATGTCTTCTACGAAATGGCCTCACATTCTCACATTTGTATTGTATGTTGCACATCATTTGAAGATGAATCTATTTAAATGCAAATGTACAATCACAAAGGAGTGAAACCAAATTATATGCAAACAAAGCTAGTTGAAGAAATTGAGTAGTTAAGCATTTTTCAATCAAATTCAAAGGCAGATTTGTTTCCTTTCCAAAACCACTAGTTAGCAAAGTTTAAACATGCCTTTTTCAGAACTGTTATTGAATTACGTTATCTAATATGCCTATAGCATTATAGCCATATTTTGAGCAAGTTCTTATGCATTTAACATGTTTTGTATTTCAGACTTTCTCTAACAATAGAAAGACTATTTTTTTACATTAGTTTTATTCATGTAATATTTTAAGGATGCTGTATAGTAAAAAAGAAGGAATTTGGGGAAAAATAGGTAAGATATACCAATTACAGCAACATGCATTATTCTGCCCAATGGTATAGTACATTAAATAAAATACATTTCTCTGAAAAACATATCTCTGAAAAAAAGAGGTTAAAGGGAACACCAATATTTAAGATTATGAGCACATAAAAATGTGACACAAAAGGAGATAAAATATTGCAAGTAACTGAAATAAATATGACCTAAAACATATTAATTGAATAAGTATACCATTATTGCCATTGAGCTCCCAGTGATAGAATAAGGATATTTCATGAAGACATGATGTCCTTAAAAAAGATATTGTCTAATTAGAAAGATCATTGTTGTTTTGAATTAAAATATATAACTCAATAAATCCTCACAGAATAACTGAATGAAAGGTTAATATTATAATGGCAACTAATATTTATTGTGAAATATGTGCTACTGGAAAACAATTATGGAAAAATTTTACCTATAACTTCAATTTTGTAATAGATATAGGGATATTCATGTTATTCTTCTTGAATGAGCTTTGGTAGCTGCTATCTTTCAAGGAATTTTTTCATTTCATCTATATTCCAGAATGTATTGCACAAAGTTTTTCCTAATACTATCTTGTTATACTTTCAATGTTTCTGGAAGCTGTTGTTATGGTCCCTCATTATTCTTGATATTAATAATTTATGTCTTCTCTCTCACCCTTTAGTCAATTTTCTTAATCTCTTCAAAGAGCAAAACTTTTGGTTTCATTTATCTTTTAATCATTTTGCTGTTTTTAATTTCACTTACACTGCTCTTGTTTTATTTCCTTTTTTATACTAGCTTTAAGTTTAATTTAGTATTTTGTTTTATATACATATATATATATATATATTCCACATCTCTTTATACACTCCTCAGTTGAAGAGAACTTAGGTTTGTTCCATGTATTTGCAATTGTGAATTGTGCTGCAATAAGCATTCTGGTGCAAATAGAAACTATACCATGTATCTTCTCAGACCACAGTGGAATAAAATTAAAAATCAACTTCAACAGCAACACTCAATTCTACACAAAGTCATGGAAATTAAACAACCTACTGCTGAACAATTATTTAGTCAAAGAGGAAACCAATATGGAAATCAAAAGATCCCTTCAAGTCAATGACAAAGGGGACACAAGTTACAAAATTCTATAGGATTCATTGTAAACATATACCAAATTTTAATAATCCACTCATGAATTGACGGGCACTTGAGTTGTTTCCATGACCTAGAAGTAGTGAATTGTGCTGCCATAAACATTCTGGTGCAGTTGTCTTTATAATAGAATGTCTTATGCTCTTTTGGGAAGATACCCAATAATGCTATTGCTGGATCGAATGGTAATTCTATTTTTAGCTCTTTGAGGAATCTCCAAATTCTTTTCCACAGAGGTTGCACTAATTTGCAGTCCCACCAGCAGTGTAAGAGTGTTCCCGTCTCTCCACATCCTCGCCAGCATTTGTTGTTTTGGGATATTTTTGATGACACTGTGAGGGTTTGGAGGGAGAAAGGGAGTCAGAGAAGTGCTCATTCTCAAATGAACCAATCTCAATAGAATGAGAAGAAATGAACCTACTCAAGCCATTTCAGTGGGATAAAACACCTCAGAAACCTCAGTTGCAGAATTGTAAGAAATGTCTGCATGCTTTTTGTGGCCCGACTGTTCATCAGTTTGTAAGATTCTTAAGGGCATAGCCAACATATTTTTTTCTCGATGTACACTTGGCATGTAGTGACCATTCATTGACATTTCAATTAATCAAGTATTTTTTCTCCCTCTTCTATCATATTTCTGAACTGTGCAAAGAGCCAAAAATCATAGTCTTGTTAAAGCATCTCCTTTTCTATACCTTTAAGTTAATTTAAAATCTATTCTTCACTATTCTACTTTGGAATCTTTTCTTTTGCTCTCTCAAGGCTTTGGAGTTAAATGCATCTTCATTTTCTTTTTGTTTCTCCTTCTGACAGCTGATGCAAGCTGGCAGAAGATGAAAGGTATTTAAAGTGTGGCAGGGGGGCTCAGTTCACACAAAGCAGTCATCCTCTCCTCAGATACAAGTTTAATCGCTCTGAACTGTGCTAACTTAAACAAGCCCCATCTCTCTATAGTACCTCATACAGGATTTGAATTTTTCTTAGAGGGATATGTCCTCATTTATTTGTTCACATTTGCATCTTCTGTGCCAAGCAAGAATAAAAGACAAGGGAAAGGTGAGGGTTATCTCTAATGGAGAAATGCTGGTGTTAACGAACCTGAAATGTGTTCAAGGCATCCGGGGAAACGTGAGCATCCTTTGCTGACAAGGGAAGCACCACACAGAAGAAGCATCATACCCTAAAATGCTCCCTAAACTCAGCGTGACACATAGAGACTGGGCCTAGAAATCCAAAGCACCACAAACCTTTTTGTTTTCCATTTCAAATGACAGAAAGTTTCCATAAAGTTCTACCACCCAGGTTGGGGGTAAAAGAGTAAAAGCAAAATGAGTTGAAAAGTAGCATGTACATTCAAAATTTAAATTTCTTGCCAATTAAGCAATGTAAGATGTCATGGGTAATACAGGGAATACTTATTTAAATTTTTCATATACTCTTGGAATAAATCAAGATTTAAGTGAGGAGATGCACATAATAGCAGAAAGAAAAAAAAGAAGAAGCAAAATCTCAAGCTTTCTTCTAGGTGAAAGATTAGTTACTTAGGGCCTTCGAATCTAAAAAAACAAAACAGCAACTGGTATTTTCTTGCTTTAGAAACACGCTTGTTAAAAATAGTTCTCTAGACATTTCTACTGTTAGATATCAAACACACACTATTTTAAAAACCACCCTTTTCTCAAATTCTTATCAAAAATAAAGAACTTTGTAATAGCAAGTACATTTGATCTGATCATACATGAGCAGATGTGTAAACACTTGTTTAAGCAGCTTGACACATCCAGATATTTTAAAACGTGTTTAGAATTTTCAGTACCCTCTGTATTGATTATTGTGGAGTTTTGTTTTTTATTTTTGGCACTGTTAGTGCTATTTACAAAGTAGATTAGTGTACACTGTAATTATCAAAATATAAAAAGAAATGACCAAATGTCTTTATTTCAAATTCTGACTTTTTCTTCCACACTGTAGTTGGTTTTTACTGGTAGTAGACACGGTGACATATAGACAGAGAAGGGGCAAGACATAGATAAAGCAAACAAAAATTGAACAAAACACAGGAAGACGACATTTACAATGCAGCTGACAAAGCCAGTCACTTCACTTTAAATAATGTGGCAGGCTGCAAAACTATAGTAATTACTAGAATTTCATTTTCATTAACTAATAAACCAAGGAAAACAATTTAAGTATCTGAATGTCATTTTTCAAATGAAAATAAACTGTAAACATTTGAATAACATCACAGCAGGGATAATATACCTAAGGAAATCTATTGAAATATGCTGGTGGATTCATCCTCTTCTATCACATTAAAACTGCAATTGACTGTAAACCTCCTACCACTCTCCACTGAGACTTTAATTGTAAAGATTCCTGTTACATATCATATTAGAATTTAGTTAAAATTGTAGAACACATTATTTCCAATCAGACAGCCAACCATCACTCACAAAGATTTTTAAAAAGGTGATTAATAATTCATCTCAGATAAGGAAAAGATCTATATTTATACCATCTTCTCAGCCACCATAAACTACCTGACAATTGTTCAGTAATGATGCCCAGTAAATTCTTTAAAATGGTAATTTGTCATTCTGTCACTTCATTTGTGACCTAAAATTCCTCACTTGAGGCATCATCAAATAAATTAATCACTTTCCAGGATCCATTTCTCTGTTCTGCACGTTATTATGCCCGGGCTCTCTTGTGTTTCTCTTCATTTACATATATTTAATGGCTGAGCCGTGGTTCACGATGGCACATAACGCACACATCTCATTACAGGTGAAATATTCTAACTGCCACTATCACTGGGAAAGAAAATAACTCTCCCAATTTAATTTTCCTGATGTAACAAAACCATGATTCTTCACTATGAAATGTTGATGCCATCCATCAGTCACAATCAATAAAATCATCATAGAAGTACGCCTTCTTCAGCATCTTTCCTTCATACCAGTATTATTTGAGGAAGGTAATTAAACTCATAATATGTAATGAATGTAAATGAAGTAAAAATCCTCATGTTAGCTCTCTAACTGTGCTTATTTTACAGCTTTGATTTAAAATATTTCTCCCCAACTTACAAATACATACGGCCCAAACAGAGAGATATTAGCTACAAAGACAATATTCATCAACAAACAGAATTTTTAAAAGAACGCTTTTAATGTAAAAATACCAAGAAGTATTATTTACAAATTTTACACTTAAAATGACATAACCTCTTTGGGCTCATACATTTTCAGGCTTTCTGAATATGTGGCTAGTAGTTTGGATATGTGTGCTATCATGTGCTAAAATGAGTGATTTTTTCAGTAAACTGGTCTACTTGATTCCTGTCATGTAAGGGCTGCAGGTATTGTCCTCAAGTCAGAAATTGTTTTGTTGAACTTGCAATCACGCTCATCTCTGATTGAAGAAGCCTGTGAAATGTAGATTAAAGTAGTAGGACGTTTTACAAACAGTGGGTTGGGAATTAGCCCTTCAGAACTATTTCCACCTACTGTAAACATTCAACTCAAATTGCTATCGTATTATTTTTGTAAAGGTCAATAGGGAGTGTTTTAAAGTATACTAGTGTCACATAAACATTGTCCATGTCTCTAACTGTGTTACAACTTAATTTAAGATTCATTAACTCATTCTCCCCGCATACTTAGGAACATTAATTTCAAGGGAATGGTACCTTACAGAAGTCCATTTGGAAGGAGGATTCCCTTCATTATGAATTTGTCATCAAAGAACAGCAACTTTCTTTACCTTGGAAGTGGTCCCTGTTTGCCTGTTTAAAATAATGCTTGAAAGAATGTCTAAAATAAAAAGTGAAATATTAATTCTGCATCTCAGTAACAAAGGAGAAAGTGGGTGAATATCACTGCTCCACAGATGAACGACCTAACTACAATATTGACAAACCATCTACACGGCACTACCTTCCTTCCTCATTAATTATCATATAGTTATTTTTAATGGGCACTTATTTAAGAAAAAAGAAAAATATTGCGTGTGCAGTTTGCGTATGTTTTCATTAACACTGCAGCCGTCTGTTAACCTAAAGCAACACTCCAGCTCACAAACCCTGAGAGACTTAGCTGCAAAATAGCGGTTGACCATTGTCTGGAGTTCTTTGGGGATAGCTTAAGGTGAATCTGAATTTTAAGAGTATTATCAGTTCAGACTGAAGCAAGAGTTGGGAGTAGTGATGAGTGTTCCTACATAGGACTGGACCAGGGCCCCAGATGATATCTTTGTATGGAATGTAGCAGATTGAATCTTCAAGTGCACATCAGAGTGACTTGGTTCATTGTGGTGATGATGTTGGGGATAGAAAATAAACTTTTACCATAATCTGACAAAACATATACAACTCAAGTCCTCCAGAAAACAGGATTGGGATGCAATGGTGTAGATTAGAAGGCTATTGGAAAATCTCACAAAAACTAAGTGGCATTATTATCCAAGTAATGCTAAATATTTGTATTAAAACAAAGACATTAGGCAAAATACATTAAACTATTTTAAACAATAAGAAAAAGGAGATGGAGAAAAATATTATTTATGAAGCATGAATGAGCACTATGCATTTTAGCAAATTTGGTGCTCTGAATATTTAATGAACTAAGGTAGATTTTAAGACAGATGCAAGTTGCCAGTAAAGAAAAGAGGGATGAGGGTGAATAAGTTTCATGGCATGAACAAAGAGGAAAGAGGAAAGATCCCTGCAAATATAAATGTGTATATTAATTATGTTAAATGTACCACAGAAACTTGTGATTGTCCACATTATGGAAGAATGCACTTAACAAGACTAAATCTTTAATGGGGGTGGGTGCCACTTCTTTATTATTTAAACAATCATCTCCTTTTTTGCAGAAGAATTCACTCCTCGGGTTATATTTACAATTCTACTAATGAAATCTGCCTGAACTGAGATCCCTTGATATTTCATTCACAAGACATGTACCCTAATAATAGTACTATAAAATATTGTTGCTTACAATTGGTTGCCTCAAATTATTATTTTCCAAGAACACAGAAAATTTGAGATTATGGTAAAATTTGAGATTTGCTAAAATAAATGCTGCAACTTCCAATTAAATGGAAATTTCTATGAGGCAAATCTTTGTAAGTCCAAGGTAGAAAGCTTAGTTCAGACATCCTTCTATAGCCAAAGGCCAATGTTGACAGACTTAAATAACCAGTTTCACCTGAGACAACTCATTATTGAAAATTTGGATTACCCCTGAAGGCATAGTAAATACTGTCCTGGGACTCAGACAGATTGAGTTTGACACAGTAGTTAACTATTAATATGTAACCTAGCATGTGTTACTTTTCTTCTTGTAAGTCTCTTTCTCCTGATTTGTAGAATGGGGATTAAAGCAAGAAAAAAAAAGAAAAGCCATAATGCCCAGGGTGGCTATCACAATCAATAAGCAAATGGATGAAAATGTGTTACAAAGCTTTAAATATTAAGCTAATTTTCATTTCTTTTTCTTTGGTGCTGTATTAGTTCCTCGTGCTGCCATAACAAATTACCTAGGCTGAGGGGCTTAAACAATAGAAAATGATTTTCTCACAGTTCTGAAGGCTGAAAGTCCAAGATCAAGGGCAGGTATGGTTTCTCCCAAAGCCTCTCTCCTTGGCTTACAGAAAACCACCTACATGCTGTGTCTTCACATGGTCTATCCTCTGTGAGCTCATATACCTGGTGTCTCTTTATCTTCTTATAAGGATATCAGTCACTGGATTAGGGCACTACCTTATGACCTTCTTTAACTTCAATTACCCCTTTAAAACCCTTATCTTCAAATAATCACATTGAGGGTGAGAATTATAATATGAATTTGGGGAGGCGGACACAATTCAGTCCATTAAAAATATGAATATACTTCATCAAAATTTTAAGGCAGATTTCTCAGGACCACTGTGGTAAGTACTGCAACTGTTCCCTCATGTCCAACTCTCTATCCCCTCAAGTCATTAGAGGCAGGGTAAACATCCCACACCCTTGCAGTTAGGTAGGGACTTGTGAATATTTTTGGCCAATCAGTCATAAGTATACGGGGCAATTTTAACTATTGGCGTGAGGCTCCCCAGCACGCTTTTTTACTGCCGTGATGATCTGATCTTGAGTTGAGATGAAATGTTACAAGATTGAGACAGCTTAGATGACTGGGCCTCCACATGGAGGAAAGCTGCCCTGCACTTACTCAAAATGGAAGCAGACTTTGTGTGCATAAGAAGTGAACCCTTGTTTTGTTAAACCACTGCAGCAGGCACATTCCAATCCTCTAATGAGTCACACCCTTGTATAATCTATTCCCCTTGAATGTGGGCAAAATCCACGACTTGCTTTTACCAATAGAATACGGCAAAGGTAAGGAGAGAGCCAGCTCCTTGAATAGGTTATGCTACATGGCAAAGGTAATGGGATGTCACACTCAAGGCCATGTTATGTTATTAAAGTCTCTGTCTTGCTGGCATGGATGTTGAGAAAAGGGAATGCTTATACACTGCTGGAGGGAAAGTAAATTCGTACAACCTTTATGGAAAATATTACATAGATTTCTCAAAGAACTAAAAGTAGATCTACCGTTTGATCCAGCAATCTCAATACTGAATATCTACCCAATGGAAAAAAAAATCGTTACATCAAAAAATACACCAGCAATCATATGTTTATTGTGCTATTCACAATTGGGTTGACATGAAATTGCAATACTACTCAGCTTTAAATACCTTGCAATACTACTCAGCTTTAAAAAACAATGAAATAATGTCTTTAGCAGTAACTTAGATGAACTAGAGGTCATTGTCTATCCTAAATGAAATAATGCAGGATGGAGCACCAAATACCACACATTCTCACTTATAAGTGGGAGCTAAACTACAGGTATGCAGGAGCATACAGAGTGATACAATGGACATCGAAGACTCAGAAAGGGAGAGGGTAGGAGGAGGTGAAGAAGCAAAACCAACTATTGGGTGCAATGTACACTATTTGGTGCTGGGTACACTAAAAACCCAGTCATCAACACTTTACAATTCATCCCTGTGACCAAAACCACTTGTACCCCCCCCAATCTATCAAAATTAAAAAAAAAAAAAGAAAACTAAAAATAGGATTAAAAAAAGACTATATCTTAACAGACTATAAGGGAGAGACTCAATTGCTAGCTTTGATGAAGGAAGCTGCTGTGATATAAACTGATATAAAAAAATATGACAAGAAACTGTAGAAGGCTCTAAGTCCTTAGGGCATCCCCTGGCCAACAGCCAGCAAAGAAACTGGACCGTCAGTTTTATAGTCTCAAGGAAATGAATTCTGCTGTCAACTGCATGAACATGGAAGAGAATCTCATCAACCTCTAGAGAGGAACACAGCCTGACCAAAGCCTTGTTTGCAGCCTTATGTGTTCCTGCCAAAAGACTGTGGTAAGCTGTGCCCAGACTTCTCATTCATTAAAACTTTCAGGTAATAAATGCATGTTATTTTAAGCCAATGAATTGGCAATAATTTGTATGCAGTAGTAAAAACCTAATACAGCCACCAAGATTTGGGGGCTGTTTGTCCTCACAGCATAACAGTCCGTTATGGAAAAATTGGATGAGTTGGAAACAATAGAAGCTGATTGCCAAAGCAGTTGAGTAGATACTGGGTTCAACAATCATAACCAACGTGAGTACGGAAGAATGGATTGACATCCCTCAGAAGGGTGGCATGCAAATCTGGAGGGAGGTGTGCCGCCATACTAATCACTCACTCACATTTGTGTCCATTGGGTGGTAGGAAGAGACGTATTTCTTGAAATTCAAGAAATCACAAAATTTTGAGTGTTATCAAAAACACTGGATTTCAGGAATAGGATCTCAGGATATCTGTGAAGGATAAATCTAACAAATACTAATTCAAATGAAATAAAAGGTAGTGTCTTTGTTACCAACTCCAGCCCTGAACTTTCACAACTATAAGTACTTAACTTGCATACCATGATCTCAACTGTTGCCTCTCTCACCTAACACAAGAGAAGCATAATCTGAAGCAAGCTTCTTTTAGCCTGAGAGTATCTGACCACATTTAATCTAGTGTCATCCTCCTCCTCCTCGGTATCATCACCAAAAACATACATTAAAGACTGTGATGCTTTATATACAGAATAAATAGCAGATACCATCCCTACTTACGGGAAGCTTTCCTCTAAGATACTCATTTACATTCATTAAAAAGAGGAGATGAATATAGTTGAAATATAGTCATGCCCCACACAATGATGTTTTGGTTCACAACCAACTGCATATATGACAGTGATCCCATAAGATTATAATACGATAGTTTTGCCTACCTTTTCTATGTTTAGATATGTTAGATACACAAATCCCCTGTGTTACAAATGCCTACAATATTCAGTACAGTAACATGCCATGTAGGTTTATAGCCTTGGAGCAATAGGCTGTATCATATAGCCTAGATGTGTGGAAGAAGGCTATACTATCTAGGTTTGTGTAATACACTCTATAATGTTCCCACAATGACAAAATTGTTCATTTCTCAGAATGTTTCCATGTGATTAAGGGATGCATGACTGTAGTTAAATACACAACTCTTACGTACACAAAGAACTAAATTCTCTAATGCTTGGGAAAGGGCTGGCTAATGAATCACACAATGGAATCTTGAAGTGTGGTAAATTCAAAGAGAATTCTGTAGCAAGAGTCTTTGTTTTGTTGTGTTTGGGAGTTAGAGCACCAAATAAAACATACAAGACAGCTCTGGTTACTTCAAAAAGGCAATAGAAATGATAAAGTAGAATATTTTCTCTATAGGACATGGAATATCAATAAATACATTAAGTAAATAATATGTCTCTTGTATATGTTGCCAGTGGAATTCATGATAAGAGAGCTCACAGTATCTCTTCGTATATAGGTTTAGTAATCAGGTATATTCTACACTGTCCAGCAGAGTATAAACACAGACTTCACTGAAAGCATGGTACTGTCTCTTCTAGTCTTTGATTTTTTGTTTGTTTGTTTCTGATGGATTTTCTAATACCTCATTCAAAAATGCTAATGAAACTTTTTCTCCTTTGACAATTGACTGTAATAGGTGCACTGAGTTCCATTCCAAGGATTGTAGGTTATCTTTATTGCAGCGTTCAGAAGGGAGAAGCTGTTATTCTAAATCATGCTGTTGCAGTTCAGATGGGTGATGGGTATGTGGACTTCAGAATTTTCAGTGAAATAGTGTCTAGTAAATACATGAGCCTTGTTTCACCTGTATGTTTTGCAAAATTAGATGGAATGGAACTGACAAGTACAACCAACTCATTCCAAACTTTCTTCTCATTTAGTATTCTCAGTTCTGGAGGAGAAAACCTAACCCTGAGATGTATTTTCCCAGTTTTTCTTGTTGCACAATATAGTAGAGGGTTTTTTTTTTTTCTTTTTAATTATTAACATTACCGTTTTCTGTTTTGGTGTTCTGTGGTACTCAGTTTCAATGACAACAATTAGTAGTAGTTGTGCATTTGCTCTTCAATGCTGGGAACTGAATTTCTTTTTTATAAGCACATCCTGTTTTCTGTAATTGGATATACCACCAAGGAGTAAAACAAAAGATGAAACATCCTTCAAAGGAAGACAAATGGAATTAATATTCCAATTGGGTAATTACAATCCACGAGCCTAAAAAAAAAAAAAAAAAGCTGTCCTTTCATTTTCAATCCCAGATTATTGAGCAACATGGCTCTGTTATACTTAAAGCCTACATTCTTACACCACATACAAGGATGCTTTTCAAGTTTGGGTTAAAATAATTTCTTCTAATATTTGGAGTGGCTAGTTCTTTGACTTTGGAATTTTCTGGCACAATACAGCAAATGAACTGATTTTTCTCTGTGTTCTTACTGCTCCCATCATAATTTAAGTTTCAAATAATTTGAATCATTTACATGACACAATGTAACATAGGTTAGATTTCTGTTGCTGAAAAGGGGTGTAGAATTAATGTTAAGGGCATAGACTTGGTAGTTAGAAGCCTTGGTTCAAATCTTGGTAATGTAGTTTGCTGACAGCATGAAACATGATCTTGGACACGTTACTTAAACTTTTGGTAACTCAGTTTCCCCCTCTGGACAATAATAGTACCCACCTTAATGTATATAATAATAGCAGTTAATGTTTGTGAGCCTTTAATATGCATCAAGCACACTTCTAAATGCTTTGAACATATACTGAGTCAGCACATGCATAAACTTCCTGGAATAGTTTCTGACATAAACTGAGCACTCAGTAAATGTTAGCCATCATAATGGATATTAGTGTTAGTCCTAGTAATAGAAACAGTTGGAGTAGGGTTTTTATCTTCTTCTTCTAATTCCATTTGTTGTTATAGATTTCAAATCAGACCCTTACCTAAAAGTTATTTAAAAGGTCCTATTTCAGTTCTAGTAAGAAGTTAAGAGACTACATCATGAGTATGTATCAAAGATAATAAAAATTTCACATTAAATCCTGAATATTTTAAACTGTCATAAAAACACAACATATATAGGCACAAAATAAGTTTCACCTAGATAAGTACAGAATAACAATATGGAGAAAACATGGATTATAAAGTCAGTTCCATAAATTAGTAGAGACTTACTGAAATACTGAACACACTACCAACGTTCTTCTTTATTAAAAATACAAGCATTTGTGGTGGTGGAGAGACGTTAGGTATAGGAATAAAAAATGAAAAAGCTAGGGCGCCCCTCTTCCCCGTGTATATCACAAATCCTCTCTCTTGAGACCCAAAATGCCCCACACCTCTGAATTACAGTAAGAAGCAGCATTTCACATGCATACACCTTTGTGTGTGCACACACATATATCCACTGCACTCCTGAGTACACGCAGTCCCTCACTCACTCATTCTCTGCAGAGAAAACTTACTGTAATAAAATTATAATCCCAAACACCAACTCTCTTTTGAAATTGTTAAAGGATATCAATGATTACAAATTTTTTCATCTGTTTATACCTGTCAAGATTTTGTTGTTCTTAGATATTTTTAAAGTGTGAGATAAACAATGCCCCTTGTTTAAAAAAACTAACCAAACAGTTCAGTGTGCTATAAACCAAAAGGGCTAAATGCCCCATTCTACTCCTCTGAAGGAACCATTGCTAATAGATTGGTTTATATTCTTACAGTTACCTTCTACACAAAAGCAAATACATTGAAAGATACACATTTTTCTACAAATTAAGAATATAAACACATTATTTTACGATTTACTTTTTTCTTTTAACAACCTGTTATGACTATCTTTTCATGGCAGTGCCGATAGATTTCTTTTAACAAATATTTGAGTACTCTAACACATTGTAAAACTAAAGAAAATCTAGAACTTACAATAGATAGGGTGATCAAGAAAGTAAGAGGGGATATTTGTACAGAGATCTAAAAAAATATGCCAGTATGCTGTCCCAGGGAATGGATTTACCATCAAGACACATAGGTTGGTTCCTTGTCTCCTTTATTTTAAGGAACTGAATGGGCCTATGTCATATAAACGCTGTGTATTTGTGTGAGTTTTTTCATCATAAAGATTTCAATAGACGTATACTTAAAATGTTACCAAATATTTCCAAATTGCCTTCCAGTTTAGTTTTACCCAAGTGCCCTGACACCAAGACTATGTGAGATTTTCTGTTCTCACCAATCCTTGCCAACTCTCAGACTATCACACTTTGTCATTGTTCTCTAAACTTACTGGTGAGAAATTGCATCTCTACTTCCATTTAGCTGTTACTAGTGAGTTTACAGATCATATCATGTATGTTATGGCATATCTGCTTTTTTCTCTTAACTGCCTATTTACATACATATTGTTGGTCTTTTCCTAAGGAATGTGTAAGAATGTACCATGTATTAAATTATCCTTTTCTCTCATAGAGGTTGAAAAAAAATTTACACAGTTTAATGTTGATCTTTTGACTTTGCTTATGTTGCTTTTCTTAAATTTTAAAAAAAGTTTTATAAACTCAAAAATTATTATTTGTCCCATATCTATCCATCATTGAATACTGTAATATGTCATACTCTTTCCTAGATATAGGATTAAAAACAATGCTTACAATTTAGTGGAGGGAGAGAGACAACAAATGTATAAACGTGAAGTGATTTCTATGTCATGCGGAATAAGCAGGGCATTCAAAAGGTATTTAGGGTAGGGGAGCTACCCATTTATACAATCAGTTGAAGAAGTCTTCTCTGAGAAGGACATTTAATCAGACTCTAGAAGGAAACAAGAGAGCAAACCACATAAGGAAGGGCCTTCCAACCACGGAAACAGCAAATGAAGCAAGACCCTGCTAAGCATGTGCCAAGAATGGCGAAGAGGCCAAAGGCTGAGTGGATCAGTGAGTGTCAGGCTGTGACGTGAGAAGCCACTGGAAGATCTTGAGCAGAGGTGTCTCGTTGTCTGACTTACATTTTAAAGGATCATTCTGGCTGCACCACAGAGAATAGACCCCAGGGGATGAGAACTAAGGCTGAAGTAGGGAGAACATTTATGAGGATGCAGTAACCCGGGGAAGAAACGCTGAGAGCTTCTGGGGATTTTGACCTGCTTATGAAAGATTTACTCTCTTTAAGAGTATAAAGAAAAAATTTACATACATTTTCTTTTCTAGGTTAAGTTTAAAGTTTTGTTTGTCATTAGTTTTTTTTTTTATCACATGTAACTTTTTTAGAGTAAAAGGTAAAATAGTGTTTCTGCTTTTTTCCCCGCATTTACCTATGTTTTCTCAAGGACTGTTAGAGTTGAATATTTTACACTTAGACCTTTTATCCACCAAGAATTTACTTTGTGAGTTACAAATTAGACATCAAGCTTTAAGGTTGTTTTTTTTCCCCACCAAATTCTTTTATTCTAACAATCATTTACTTAAAATTTTATCTTCTCCCCACTGATGTAAGATACTCTATTCCTATATGTACAGTCAGGCATTGCTTAACAATGGGAATATGTTTTAAGAAATATGTTGTTAGATGATTCTGTTGTGGTGTGAACATCATAAAGTGTGTTTAATCAAATATAGAGGATATAGCCTACTGAACACCTAGGCTTTATGGTATAGCCTGTTATTACTAGGCTACAAACCCATACAGCATGGTGCTGTACTGAATACTTTAGGCAATTGTAACACAATGGTAAATATTTATATATATAAACATATCTGAACATAGAAAAGGTACAGTAAAAATGTGGCACAAAAGATGAAAATGGTGCACCTGTATAAGGCACTTACCATGAATGGAGCTTGCAGGACTGGAAGTTGCTCTGGGTGAGTCAGTGAGTGGGTGGCGGGTGAGCATGAAGGCCTGGGACATTACTATATACCACTGTAGACTTTATAAACTCTCTGCACTTAGGCTATACTAACTTTATTAAAGAATAAAGTAATTCTGCTACAACATTACGACAGCTACAATGTTACTGGAGACCGAAATTTTCCAGCTTCATTATAACCTTACGGGGCTACCAGCATATTACATGCGGTCCATCATTGATTGAAATGTCGTTACGCAGTGCCTGACTCAGTCCTTGAATATATTTCTTGACCATGAATTCATTGATTTGTCTCTTAATCTTTGTGCCAGTAAAATGCTATTCTAATTATTGTTGCTTTTTAATATATTTAACATATTTTAAGATTCAGTAAAGACAGTAAATCATTGTATAACTAACTAGCTATAGTCCTTTGTTATGTATGATAATTTTCTCTATCATCATTATAAACTAGGAAAAAAAGCAAATAAGAAGAGCCAAAGAAAATCATGTGTTTGAAATGTTACTTACATTCGTGAGTTGTCTCATGGCCATCGCTATACCCCCCCCAAAGCAGAATCCTTCCTCTGCCTTCTGTTTCCTCATCCTCTGTTTATGAGCTTCTATGATCCTCTCTGAAAACAACCACTTCATTATGCTTTGTGTTACCTCCAATTGTTTGTGCATCAAAATCTACAGACTGCAAGAAGCTTGAGGACAGAAATAATACATATCAGATTCAAACAGCTTAGATATTTAGTGTGGTTTGAAGCATAGATTTTTTTCAAAATTTCAATGAAGCTCAATTTATTATTTTTTCTTTTTTGCTCATATTTTGATGGCATGTATTAGAGTCCATTGCCAAATCTGAGGTCATGCACATTTATTCCTATCTTTCTTCCAAAAGCTTCATAGTTTTAGCTCTAGTATTTAGGCCTTTGAAAATTTTTGAGTTATTTTTTGTGTGTGGTGTGATAAGGGTCCAATTTCATTCTTTCACATTCTTTTACGTTATTTTATGATCTAGATATCAAATTTCCCAATACCATTAGTTGAAAATACAATTTTTTCCCCATTGAATGCTCTTGGCACCATTGTCAAAAATAAGTTGACCAAAAAGACATGGTTTATTTCTAGACTTTAAAGTGTATTCCATTGATCTACAAGTCTATTCTTATCCAGTGTCACACTACCTTGATTATTGTTGCTTAGTAGTATTTTTGAAATTGGGAAGTATGAGTCCTCCAATTTCATTCACACTTTCCAAGGCCATTTGCATCAGTTAAACTTCCACATGAACTTTAGGATCAGCTTGCCAATTTCTAGAAAGAAGCCCACTGAGATGCAATAGGATTTCATTGAATTCATAGATCAATTTGAGGAGCTTTACCATCTTAACAATATTAAGGCTACCAACCCATGAACATAGGATGTTTCCTTTATTCATTTATAATAAACATCCTCCTTTGTTTCCACAATGCATTGCAATTTTAGGGATATATATTTTGCACTTTTTAAAATGTATCCTTAAGAATTTTATTATTTTTAATGCTATCATAATTGAGATTTTTTTAAATTTCATTCTTGAATTGTTCATTGCAAGTAGACAGAAATTAATTTTATATATATTGATCTTATATCTTGCAACCTTGCTGAACTCATTAAAACTCTAATACTTTTTGTGTTTGTGTGGATTCTTTCGGATTACCTATAAACAAGATCATGTCAACTGTGAATAGCCATGGTTTTATTTCAATTTGTATGCCTTTTATTTTCTTTCCTTTGCCTAAGTGCCCTAGCTAGAACCTCTAGTACAATGTTGAATAGAAGTGGTTAGAGTGAACATCCTTCTCTTACTCTTGGTGTTAGAAAAAAAGCAACCAGGCTTTCATTATTATCTATGATGTCACCTGTAGGTTTTGTGTACTTACCCTTTGTAAGATCAAGGAAGATTTTTTCTTCCTAAATTGTTGAATTTTTTTTAATGAAAGAATGTTAGACTTTGTCAAAGGCTTTTTCTGCATTTTATTTTTTTTCATGTTATGCCTATTAAGATGAGCATATATCTTTTATTTTTTACTTTATTGATATGATATGCTGTTACACTAATTTATTTTCAGAGATTAAGGCAAACTTGCAGCCTGAGATAATTCCCACTTGGCTACAGTGTATGATTCTTTTTATATGTTGCTGATTTTGTTTGCTAGTATTTTGCTGAGGATTTTTGCATTCATATTTATAAAAGATATTGCTGTATAGTTTTCTGTTCTTGTGAAATATTTGTCTGACTTTGGTATCAGGGTAATATTGGCCTCATAGAAAAAGAGGGGAACTGTTACACTTCTTCCATTTTTTGGAAGAGTTTGTGAAAAATTGCAATTATTAATTCTTCTTTACATGAATTCTCCTGTGGAGCCATTTGAGCCTGAAGTATTTTTTAGGATAATTTATTTTATTACTACATCTATCTATTTACTGGGTATGAGTCTATGCAAATGCTTTATTTCTTCTTGAAATAGTGTCAGTGATTTGTGTATTTCTAGGAATTTGGCCAGTTCGTCTAAATTATCAGATTTATTATCATGAAATTATTTATAGTATTTCTTATAATTGTTTTTCTCTGCAAGCTCATTAGTAATGTCCTCCCTCTTTACTTCTGATTCTAGTAATTTGAGTTTTCTTTCTTCTTTTCTTGGTCAATTTAAGTTTGTGAACAATTTACTCTTTTCACAAAACAGTTTTTTTAATTGATTATCATTTGTTTCATTTTCAATTTCATTTTTTCTCACTAGTATTTATTATTTTCTTTCTTTTTCTTGCTTTAGGTTTAATTTTCTCTTCTTTTCCACTGTTTTAAGGTAGACTATAA